>ML298188.1:10597-36368 GCA_005239495.1 Nicotiana undulata | reverse complement strand
ACAACCAAATAGTATTGAAATTAATGAAGTTATGTATATATATATATATATATATATAGTCATAACTTCATTAATTTCAATACTATTTGGTTGTACCATATTTCAGGTCTAACTAAAGCAAGACAAATTCAGAAGAAGTAAAACAAGTTGTTGTTGTTTGCTATCAATGTCTTCCTCTTCATCTTCATTATCGTCAAATTCGCCATGTGCAGCGTGTAAATTCCTACGTCGAAAATGCCAACCAGAGTGCGTTTTCGCGCCATACTTTCCTCCTGATCAACCTCAGAAATTTGCGAATGTGCACAAAGTGTTTGGGGCAAGTAACGTGACTAAATTGTTGAATGAATTACAACCACACCAACGTGAAGATGCTGTAAATTCATTAGCATATGAAGCTGATATGAGACTTAGGGATCCTGTTTATGGCTGTGTTGGAGTAATTTCACTTCTTCAGCATCAACTTCGACAACTTCAAATGGATCTTAGTTGTGCTAAATCTGAGCTTTCCAAGTACCAAAACCTAGGAGGTAAATTTGTTTAACCACACACTTAAATATGTGGATTTTTTATTTTTATTATTGCCTTTTGGGTCTAAAGGGAAGCCTTGGCGTAAGCGTAACTTGTAAAGTTGTTGATATGTGACGAGGAGGTCACGTGTTTGAGCTGTGGAAATAGTCTCTTGCAGAAATGCAGGATAAGGTTGCGTACAATAGACCTTGGTGATCCGGCAGTTCCCCGAACCTCGCGCATAGCGAGAGCTTAGTGCACCGAACTGTCTTTTTTGGGTCGCAAAGATATTTGAACCTAGGATTTCCTGTCTGTTTTGGTACCTTGTTGAATTGCATGAACAACTCATTTAAAAGTATAATGTTGTTAGAGATGGTACTTTTTAATGCTAGTACTTAATTATATTAGGGTTTAAGTTATGTATATTGACATAATAATTTTTTTTTATACCATCAATGAATTTTAACATGTGAAAGCTAAGTGGTCACCTTTTTGGGATTGTTACACAAATAGCTGACTAGATTCAATATTTATTTTTTGTAGTCGATATATACATATTATACGTATTTATACATGAATTATATACATATTATACATTCGCCAACTATTTTTAATTTAAGAGTTTAAGTGAGCAGCTATTGGGTTAATTCTTCTATCTACCAATTAATATTTATCAAGAGATTTACCTGTAATTGTCAACAAGTGACTAATTGTGTATATATTCTGTACTCTAATAACTTGAACTCGTGTTATATTATGTCGACAGGTATTGCAGGTACTACTACTCATGGACTCTTGGCAGCTGCGGCTGCTGCGGCTGCCACTACTGCCCACCACCACCAGCAATTCAACTTCATGGCTGGTGGTGGAAGGGATCATCATCACCACCTCTACCATCACCATCAGTTCTTCCCAAGGGATCAGTCGCAACAACAGCAACAACAACACCAACACATGATTCGCGCATTTGAAGGCCATGGGAGTAACAACTTTGATGCAAGTAGCCTTCTTATAGGTCAACTAAGCCAGTTCCAGCAGCCACGCGCCGCTGGCGGAGATGGCCGACGGACGCCGGTGGATCCATCTTAGTTAGGTTACATAAGAGAGTTTGAGTTATTAACTATGAACTACAAAAACAGACACTATATTAAGTTTGAAAATGCTGATAGGTAATACTGGCTTGCCCATGCACCAGAATACTTATCTATAAGTATTTTTGAGAGACCAAATATTGCATGAATTTTCTCTACTGTTGTTAATTTTGTGACTGTTATTAATCTAATATCTTATGCCACTATACTTTTACTATTAACAATCTCTTTACCTGCATAAAATACTAGTAAAACTCGGTACACATTATCCTCTCCTGTCTCCTATTTGTGAAATTATACTGAATTTATTGGGGTTGTGTTGTATCTTCTACAATTCTTGGTCTGAGATAGCCTTATATTTTTGGTCAAGTATGATTTTACATCTTCTTCTTCTTCTTCTCTCTCTATATATATATATATATATTTTTTCTTTCGTTTCTGATCTAAATGTTTGTTCATTATTGACTAGATATTGGATATTTGGACAAGAATATTCATTTATATTTTATCCGAAAAATATGGAACCTCTATTATGTCTTATATTGCACCATATCAGGAGGACAAAAAAAAAGGACAAAATAATTTTGTATAATTCCAAATGCGTTGAATGTTCATAACCCAAATATCAATAAAATTATGTTTCCCAAATCAGAAGTAAATCCAGTCAAATCGACATTTCTAAATAAAGTAATTAAGTGATGAGTGTTCAAATAAATACCCTTAGAGAAACTGTTACTGTACTGAACTAAATTAGCATATGAAAATCGTACTATTTTTATATCACGATTTTTTTTTTCCTAGTATTATTTGATTCTACTTTCTTCTATTTCGAAAGGTAGACGTAGGAAAGGAGAATAAGGAGTATTGGTAACCCTAGGACAGCTAAGATCTAAGCCTCTAAGTCAAAGGTAGGGTTGTATTTTTAGCTAGGTCAATGCGCAGAAAATATTAATCATAGTATTTATCGCACTTAATATTTATATTAAATTATATTATAATCAAATATCATTAAGGTAAAAAATACTATTAAAGAAATAATGTATATTAATTAACTATAATTGAGCGTGATAATCATATTTGTGGAAAAATGAGTTATATTATATTAATTGAGCCAATGTAAATACGCGTACGGATAAATATTTAGCAAGTATATATTATAGTTTCATTGCCTTATATAGTTGGATTGGTAACACGTGGGACTCATGTATATAGAATAGTGACACCACGAAAATTAAAGAAAAAGATGCGTCACAACCCTACACTTTAGGGAATTACGTACACTAGTCTGTATCTATTAGGAGTAATTAGCACGACTAGTTCTTTATTTTAGTATCATAATATTTCTTATATAACAATCTTTATAGTATTATTACCACATAATTATTTTAGTATTTATATATCTAATACATTAATGCATAATAATTTTACCCAATTATGTCGTGTACCTAAACACATTGAAAAGATTTAGGAAATTTGATATTACGATTTGATTTAGGAGTATAATGTTTCTAAACAAGAACAATAAAAATAATTGTATACGGTCGGTCTGCCCTTCTAGTGACCAATCGAGGTTGGACCATGATAGGTTATGATTCGGCCTCATATATTTATCGAGCCTTAATATGGAGTCGTGTTGTTGATCCCTTAAATCGAGAGCGGTCCAAGACGACGTTTGACCAAGATCGAGGCCAAGTGGAACCAAGGTCAAGTAAGATCGAAGGGAGATTTACTTGGCCGAGTAACGATAATCCGAACTATTCGAGATCGAGCGACGATCGCGGCGAGAATCTCGACACGTATCAAATCAAGGCCAGTTAATCAATATCTCACGAGGTTTTCTTACTATATTTAGAATTGTACCATAAGTAGAACTACTCTACTATAGAAAGAGGGTTCTAATCATTTTGTAATCATTACATTCACGCATAACAAATTAATTTATTACATTTTCTCTCTTAAGCTTTCATACTCTGTTGTTCAGTCCGCATTTTCAAATAAGTATACTCATTTGATTCGAGGGTGACATAGCTCGACGGTCGAAGTTGCGCATTATATTTGTTTGCTTTATTTCTATTCACTGTCAATTTCTAATATCAATTCTCATATTTTCCAAGTCTTGCCAAGTAAAGTCACATATTCTTAAAATCACTTATAAATTTAATTGTTATTCAATTTTTAAGATAAATAAATAATATGTCCAGTATATCTTAAAAGTAGAGTATGTATCTTGTATGAGGAAACGTGAAGAATAGAATGTATCCAACTTTACCCCTATTTTATACTCGGATAGACATTCGCCAAAAAAACAAAGAAGTATTTTCAAAACATATTTGAAAATACACTATTTCTCTGTATATAATAAAGAGAAGGGTAGGGACAATGATGATTTACTTAGTTATTGCAAAGTAATGATGACCTTTTGTCCTATAGAAATGTAAATATTGGCAGTGGCAAATTGCAGTAAGGATAATACGTCTCTCTGACACTTTGAAACAGCTGCATGCGTTTGTCGTCATTGCCTTCACCATTTACTCTTTAGTATATTATTGCTATATACTATCAACAACTCCAATCCTACTTACTCTATTTCAATGCTACTTTAATAGTCCGTTCGGTTCATAATAAATAATTAATTTTCTTTTTTATTTTAATTTAAAATAAGTATTTAATTATGTAATTAAGAAATTTTTTTATTTATTTTTATAAAATAATTATTATGTATATATTTTTAAAACAATTTCTCACTCTTCGCATTAAATATTTTATTAGGGGTAGTTTAGTTATAGTAGATATTTTTGTATAAAATTTAATATTTTCTTAATAGACGTGCAAAAGGAAAATTGGTCACTTATTGTGAACCAAAGAGAGTAATTTTCATCTGTTGAAATTTTAAAATTATGTACATATTTTTGTTTTATGTGTAAAATATTAAGTTTAATTGAAATAGTTGGGCACATGTTGTCTCCACCCTAGCCATGCCATTTTTATGTTTATAAGAGAGTAATTAAGGATAATAAGAAGTTTAAAATTAAATTAAATACAAAAATATATCATTCTTGTAAATAAGATTTAAAAATAGAGTAATACACAAGTGAACAAGGAGAGTATATACTAGGGTACTTGAGAAAATCATGTTAAAAGAACTCGAACAAAATGATCACGTAATTTTCGATGAAGGGGGACTCTCCTATCTTTTGATTATGAAAACGACGGAGGAGTACGAAAGGTTTATTTAAAATACAAGACTTTGCTAAGTGATAACACGATATTTAGAGTCTAACACAAAATAAAATCGAAATAGTGGTCAACTGTGTGCGTAGCTAAAGTACAATAAAGTGAGAGAAAAATCATAAGATTTCACGTTCAATTATAAGGGATAACAAAACAATAGGTGTGTTTATTATATTTATCTAAGCTTTAATGAATAAAGTTATTCGATACATGATCAAATAGAAAATAGCATATATACAACGTAAATAATAGAGTTGCGCACAAGTTTGTCGAATTTTTATTGGCTATATCCATTGACATTGCTTTTGTGTTGACTAGGGTATAAGAGGTCTAGGTAGGGATGGTGGCAGTGGGGGTAGGGTTCTACCATGCACTTTCTTAGGCGTCAAATGTGTGGCCTAAGTGTCATGCATGCATGTTCTCCGGGAGGAAAAAAGAGTGCCTTTCCAAAACTTCAGAAATTTATAGGTCATCTCTTTTGGTTTTTAACTCCTTTTAAATGAAGTATAAATTACTCCTAAGTTTTTGGTTATGAACTTGGTGAATCTTGAAAATCAAAAGAGTGACCGACTAATTATTTTAGTATATTTTTCGATTATTATTTCTGGACCGACTATACAATATCTTTTTTTTTAATTCTTAAATTCCTCCCAAGTCCCAATAATAAAACTAAAAGGATCATGACGAAATTAGAATAGGGATCTTTATACAAATAGCCGATGAAATTCATTATTTACTATTTCTAATAAATACACAGAGTATTCAATAATTATATATCCGTCAACTATTTAAATTTAACAGAATTGTTCCAACTCCCAGAATCGCATTCCGACCCAATATCACCAAAGTCAAATCTTGGTCAAACCTCTTAACCTTCGAAACTTTAACTTTTTCAACTTTCGCCGAAATGCTCCAAATTACCCTACGGATTTTCAAATTCAAATCCGGACTCACACCTAAGTTCAAATCACCATACGAAGCTGTTGAAATCATCCAAAATCATTCCGGAGCCGTTTGCACAGAAGTCAAAATCCGGTCAATTCTTACCGCTTAAGCTTCGAAAACTAGAATCCTTCTTCTGATTTGACTCTGAATTATCTGGTAGCTGAACTCGACCACACTTGCACGTCAATACACATAATACGAAGCTGCTTAAGGCCTTGCAATGACGAAATTAGAATAGGGATCTTTATACAAATAGTCAGTCGAATTCACTGCTTGCTTTTTCTAACTAATACATAAAGTATTCAATGATTATACATGGGCAGGCGCGCGCGCACACATATATATATATATATATATCCGTCAATTATATTAAATTTAAGCGCTTAATTAGGCGGCTATTTAAGTTAATTCTTCATTTGGGCGCCCAAAGAAAGAAAGCAAACTATATTACTATAAAAGAAGAAAAAGAACTACACGCATTTCCATGTGTGGGTCAAGTTCTAATCTTTTCTCATTTGATTGAAATTGGTGTCAATAATTGTTCTCCCTATATGCTATAAATCCATATGAACTTGGTCCTACAAGCTTAGAAGAAGACAGGAGTATATGTTTGTATTCTGTATATAAATATACATGAATACAAATATATATGGACGTGAAAATCCAGCGATTATAAAGTTATTAAAAAATAATTACTATTTTGTTACAACACAAAAAGTTCCAGCATAATATGCTGGAGATTGATACACCTGTGTATGAACTTTCACTATATTATGCTGGAACTCCATTAGAGGAAAAGTTCTAACATAATATGCTGGAGATTGGAATACATGTGAATGAACTTCCAGCATATACTGGAACTCCAGTATATTATACTGGAAGTTCACAAGTAAAAGTTTCGAACCCAAATATATTATTCACAAGTAAAAGTTTTGAACCCAAATATATTATGATAGAATATTTTTTTGAATTTTAAACAATACTTTTATTTAAATTTATCTTTATATGAATAATGACTAAACTTTAATTATTTATAAAATTATAATTATTTTTTAATTACCACTTATTAAATCTGGTTATATTTGAATTTCCTATATACGAAGGGACATATATGAAAACAAAGTAGATTGAAATGAGAAGAAGTAAAGAAGAAGTGAAAGGGACGGTTTTAAAGGTAGGGGGATATCCCGACACTAGCGCTCCTTACGAGGGATTGGTAAAATGCATTTATTTCGGGTTGTCCCTCTGATTCTGAATCTTCTCCACCTCCGTGCTTTTATCACTAAATATTTATTCGCATATCATTTTTTATATGAATTCAATAAATATATATATATATATATATATATATATATATTCTTATTACTAAATTATGGGTACATGTCTGTTTTTAACTCTTTATATTATTACGCTCCCATTTGACATTTCAATGCAAATGATATTAATCTATTTCAGCCATAAAACTATATAATAAGATGAGAATTGGCCAAAACAATATAATAAAATATTATTCGTTTCTCAACAAATATGAGATATTCTAAAGCCTTTCGTGCCAGATTAGAATAATTGAAACGTAAACAATATAATATAAGAGCAATGTAGATAAACAAGAAAAATAAAGATGAGTCTTTCTCTAATATCTCATATAAAGAAATGTACTTCAGGACCTAAACTAATTCTAAAAGCTAGCTCGTAACAGGTGAATTGTCCAAGACCATCAAGTAATCAACTACACAAATTAAGATATACACTCCAAATTAACTATACTCAAGTTACATAAAATTATAATTTAGTTTAGTTTTTTTTAGATGCGTGAAGGCAGAATGCATGCTTTGTGTACTAAATTATCCTTTTATTTGTTAATTTGATACAAATTCCTAATACAAATATTTTCTATATTATTCCATGTTGCTGGATTGTTGCAGCTCAGATGGTCTGGGCACGTACAGAGGAGAAGCTTGAATATTTCGATAAGGAGATGCGAGCGGCTGGTATTGGCGAGTACGAGGAGAGGTAGAGGGCGGCCTAAGAAGTATTGGGGAGAGGTGATCAGGCGGGATATGTCGAGACTTCAGATTTCCGAGGACATGACACTCGATAGGAAGTTGTGGAGGTCGAGCATTAAGGTTGTAGGTAATTAGGAGGTAGTTGAGCATATTTAGTCTACCAGTATAAGGCTAGGCTGATAGGATTTAGTCTTAGGCGGCTAGTGGTCAATGTTGTATTTACACTACTCTTCCGTTTTCATAGTGTCGGTATCGATATATTGTCTCTTTTCGTCTTCTTTAGCCGATGGTTTATCGAAAACAACTTCTTTATTCTTTTGGAGTAAAGGTAAGATATGCGTACACACCATCTTCCCAGGCTCCACTTGTAAAATTTTACTGGTTCGTCGATGTTGTGGTTTTTGCCGGACTGTTGCAATGCTAAAACTTAAAATTATGTTCTTTTTAGTTTTTCAGCCATTACTACTTATTTTCTCCCATCCACCCACCCCATATCCCTACTTCTGCATTTGCATTTATTGGACAATGCCAACACAAACAACTCTCATGTACCCTCTCACTAGGGTCTCTTCTCAATTGTTATAATCAGAATTGACTAATCCTTATTCTCTTCTCTCTCTCTTTCTGCACACAAAAACAATGAAGAAATCTTTCAGAGAAAGAGGGCTATGTGTCTATACTTCTCTCTCTTTATATTGACTATTCCATTCCCCTCTTAGCTTTTTGAAGTTTGGTACATAATATATGCACACTTTCCTAAAACATATATTCAGATATGTGGAAAAAAATCACTCTCTCGCAAAAGGTGCTTTCTTTCTCTGTTTCTGTGTGTGTGTGTGTGTTTTTCTGTATGTGTGGGAGAAAAAAGGGTTAAGAAAACAACGTATCATTCAGTATTTCAGAAGGAACATCTCTTACACACTATTTACTTCTCCTGATCCTTCTCCCTCTCTCTCTCTCCCTTAAATTATCACTTACTCTACATCCCTTTTGCCCCCCCTTACTTGTTTTCTCTTTCCTTTTTACCATTCATTTTTTCTATGAAGAATAATATAGGAAATTTTATCTTCTATAGCAAAGCTATATACCCAACTTATTATAAATTCAAATCATTTTTAAATATTATTTTTTATATATATTTTAGATTTTATAGCAAAATAAGCATTTAGGATATATACTACAATTGAGACATGAAATAAGACATGAAATACACTATTTATATTTTTTCTCTCTTAGACAACGAGACATACCTATTTTTAAGGTGATTATCGTTACTGTATTCATAAATACATGGCGTGAATACATGCGCATATAGTTGGATTGCCCTTATTTTAGGCGTTTTTACTGTTGTATTCATATGAATACATGGCACGAATTATGTGAATACATGTGCGTACAACTGGACTACCCTGATTTTTAGGCGCTTTTTGCTGTTGTATTCATGAATACTGCAGCGCGAATATATTGCGAATACACTGCCGTAACAACTGAATAATAACTATAGGAAGTACTTATGTATACGATAGCTATATAAAGTTAATAGTCACTAAACAATAATAGTGGTTTCTGAAAATACTCAAATAAGATATGCACCAAGCCCATGTGTACCCTAGTGTTCGGGGCAGCTTGTACTGGTGCACGTGAACTCATGATCGCTATGCCAAATTAAGTATTTTATGTATATAGTATTTTTTAAAATTAATCTAATATTATTTGCTTGTCTTCATATATATATTCCACAGAGACTGAAGTACTGGGTGAATATTGAGTTATTTATCTAAAGGAATATAGATCAATGAACTTGCTTAATACTTACATTTTTCTCCTTTATTTAGTAATGTACCCATATTTTAAAATTCCTAAATTTATCTGTGTACCTTGGATAATTTTACGGGTACATACTATCTTCTATTTCAAATGTATCGGGCTACTTTGTCTATCAAGACTTAGATAGATAATTTTACGCTAGGTTTACTTTGTCTATCAAGACTTAGATGGATAATATGGATACCTACCATCTCCTACTTGCATACATGTATATGGTAACTCACCTACCTATACATAACTTTGTTCACTCGGACTTGGAGAAATAAGTAAAAAGTATATAGTGTTTTTTTGCTCGCTAGATTCTTAATTAGTTCTGTTATTATACATACGAGGGAAGGGAATGAAAAATAGGAGAGAAATTACATGATATATAGGAAATCGAACGCTCACTAATTATAAGGTAAAAATTCTCAATGTAAAATAAAAAACATAACCCAACTCCTATATGACCGCATGTAAACCACATGTGATTATTTGTAATATGTAAAAACAATTAATTGAAAATTAAAGCAAGCAACGGACTAAAACAAGTTAAAGTACATTAATAATATGAAATTATTTACAAGGTTAGTGTCTGAGTTTTATTCTTTTTGTTCATACTAGCTAAAATGTGTACCGTCCATTACTAATTTTACAATATATAAGTACAACACTATTTGCTGACTATTCATATATAATACTATACACTACGTGTTGTTTCAAGTCCTTTGGAACTTTTTGCTTTGACTTTTTCACTTTTTGGTCAACACCATTAACCCCTTTAACTGTTTGACATCAAAATATTCTTCAACTTCTATTCCTTTTTTAGGAACTACTGTACTTCAGTTGACACTTTACAGCAATGTGAAAAGAGTTTCCTCTTTGAATATTGATCGAAGGTTATATCTCCAATGTTTTTGTGTACCGCTAAAATCGAGCACGTCCGATTTTATGGGCTCGAGCTCGAAGAATACGAAGACCGAAAGATCGAGATCGGGCAAAATTAATAACGAACAACGAAATAGCGAGATATTCATGATCGACCATAGATCTCGACGGGAATCTCAGAATGACAGAATCGCTAACGGTTATTGATATCAATCATGGATTTTGTTTTCGAAATTAGAGTTATACCTTATTTAGAATTCCTCTACTATATAAAGAGGAACCATGTTCATTTGTAAACATACATACATTTACTGAGAAATAACAATACACTGCTCTTTTACTTGCTTATAACTTACTACTGTTCTTATTGTTCTTATTGTTCTTAACGCTTGATCTCGAGCCTGTTCCAATCGAGTTCGATAACTTGCAATGACACTGGTTTGATTTATCTTAATCGTTAAATTCATTTATTTATATAGTCACTTATCAATTGGCATTGAATCAGATCACGTATCCTTATAACCACATTACAAGTTTAATTGTTACTCGTATTTCGAGGTAAACTGTTTGGCGCCCACCGTGGGGCTAAGGATAATAGTGATTGTTCGGTGCTAATTCTGGTAAAACACACTATTTTACACTTGTTTCTTGTCAAGAGTATAGTTTTCAGGTTGAATTATGTCAAACTCACAAAACACAGCTTCACACGGCGACAACGGCCTCGGACTCCACGGAGAAAACAAGAATGTTATCACTCCAGGAATCGAGGTGGCACAAGTTGACCTCGGAGGAGCATCGCCCGTCAACCCGGTTGATGTCAGTTCACATGTTTCTTTGAATGCGGATTTAGGCGCATACCCCGAAGGAAGTGTACGCAGAGAGGGTCGAACTGACGGTCTTGCTGAGGAGACGAATGAGTCAGTCTCCAAGTAATATTTGAAATGCTTCAAGCTCAGCAAAACGCCATTGCCCACTTACAAATTCAGCACAAGGCACCAAATAGGGTCGAGCAGGAGGTCACTCGTCGTACCGAGCCAGTGCCTGAAGGATCAGGTGATAATACTTCGACAACCGATCTTGCTATAATGAGGATGCTCGAGGAGCTTACTAAGAGAATAGAATCGGGAGAAAAGAAAATCAAGGCCAATGACAATAAAGTGAAAACTTACAACTCCCGAGTTGACAAAATACCGGGATCACTACCAATCTTAAAAGGAAAGGATTCAAGAAGTTCGTACAAAAACCGTTCCCTCCGAGTGCGGCTCCGAAGCCCATCCCAAAGACGTTCTGTATGCCCGATATACCTAAATACAATGGGACCTCCGACCCAAATAAGCATGTTACTTCTTACAAGTGTGCCATAAAAAGAAAATGATTTGGAGGATGACAAAATCGAGTCGGTATTGCTGAAGAAGTTCGAAGAGACCTTGTCGAAGGGAGCTATAATTTGGTATCACAATTTGCCACCGAATTCTATCGATTCCTTCGCCATTTGTTACGCCCCGCAATGTTACGTTGATATTATGTCCTGCAGTATTAAATTACAAAAATGTTGCACCCTATAGTATTGTTCGTTGAATTTGTCGTAAGATAATTGGCACAGTCCAAGGAAAGGATTATTTGGAGATTATAAGGATTATGCTATTTCAAACAAGTTATGAGTAAATTCATGAAGGTGAGAGGGGAAGCAAGTCAAAGAAAATAAATTTTCGTCCAAGTTTGACATGTTGGGCTAAAATACGGCTCGAGCTAAAATATTCGGTATTTATGGACTAGTGCTATACAAGGTACCACATGACCATGAGAGTAAGGTATGTTAAAGTGAGTAGTATTTTAAGTAAGTCAGAATAATTCTTAATTATGCAGATAATTGATTAATTATTGAATAGTGGGTCATTACCTAGTTAATTAATAATTAATGAGGAATAATTGAAAATTTTGGATAAATACCAAAGCAAGAACGTGGCAGTCGGCCACTTTTTAACCAAATGACTCATAGTCATTTTGGTTAAGTGGCAAAATATTACAACACTTCATTTTATATCTTGCATACAAGACATCTCACTCTAAATTTTTTTTAATACAAAACAATGTTACATTTCAAACATGAACATTGCACATTAGTGACAGGGATCTTTACAAATTCCTACATAAGGAATGCTATAGCGGAACGCTGTATTCCTACGAGTTTCAATGATACCAACCAGAATTATTTACCTATTAGCAGCGAAAGATTTTGCGGTTCTAAAGGAGTACGGTGCAATCTTTTTCAAGCAAACCATATAGATTTTTTTCTACTCCGGGTATATTAAGGCTATCCCTTATTTAATTTTGGCATGATCCAAATTATACAAAAGAAACGAGCAAACATACGATTTTCATAAACGACTCTATTCATAGAAATACTAGGGGTATCTGTGTTCTTGATTCCCCATGTGACATATTATTTTATCATCTGTTCATGAGTCTAAAAAATACGTAAGTTGGTAAAGTTTATTTCATGATATTATTCAGAGGCATAATGATCTTATGACGTGCCGAGAGATTTTATTGACGAATTTCATATGCATTTCATCCATTTATACATGCACATTGACCCATGACCAGATGTCGTTATATACGCGTATATATATGTATACATATATGTATATTGGATATAGGAAAGGTATTGCGTTATATATGTACCACCACCTGATTAGCTGGTATACGTTGATGATTTGCCCACAGTGGCCGAGATGATATGATGGGATGTCCTCAGAGGCTTGATGATGTTATGAACACATATACCCATGCACAATATGACATTTATACGCACATGCATGACATTATACAAATTAAATGAATTACAGAGCTATGCAAACGTACATGTCGAGTCTTTTACTCCATGTGTCTCTTATGTCTATTATTTACTAATTTTCATTCCTTGCATACTCGGTACATTATTTGTACTGACGTCCCTTTTGCCTGGGGACGTTGAGTTTCATGCCCGCAGGTCCCGATAAACTGGTCGAGAGTCCTCCAAGTAGGCTATCAGCTCAACGGAAGATGTTGGTGCGCTCTATTTGCTTCGGAGTTGCTTGTTTGGTTAGTATGACTTAGACGTGTATTGTTTGGTATGGCGGGACTCTGTCTATACCTTTATGAAAATGATGTATTCTTAGAGGCTTGTAGACATGTGTCATGTACATAAAAGATTGTATGGCCTTGTCGGTCTATGTTCAGTATACGAGTTGTTATTTTGATCTTATAGGCCCGTATATCTTATGTATAAGTTGGTATCACATGTTGTATTCTACTTATCTCACGGCAGCCTTCCTGCTCAGTTATCTATGATAATATGACACGAAAAGATACGTTATATTGGTACCCGGTTGAGTAAGGTACCGGGTGCCCATCGCGGCCCATTGATTTGGGCCGTGACAAAAGTGGTATCAGAGCAGTTCTGTCCAAGGGAGTCTATAAGCCGTGTCTAGTAGAGTCTTGTTTATGGGTGTGTCGTGCACTACACTTATAAGCAGGAGGCTACAAGGCATTTAGGACTGTCACTCTTTCTTCTTACTCTAGATCGTGCGATAGAGCTCATTTATAAGAACTAAATTTTCTAAATTCTATATTATTCGTAATACGATGATGTCTACATGTAAAAAGATGGTTGGTAAGGCATTGAATGCGGTTGTGAAAGAGTTGAGTCAGAAGAACTCGGTGAGCTTCTGGAAAAGGAGCCTTAATGCAAGAATATCTACCCACCTTCATGGTGAAAGACAATGAGAGATTCAGAAATAAATACAAGTTTCAACAAGTAAAGGAAGAAAGGTGAAAGAGGGTACGATGTACCCAACTAATAAAGATCATCCTTATTTACCATTCAGGAAGAGAGAGAGATATAAGCATTTTGGGTTACCTTCAACAGTAACAGAGGTATGTACAATTGGCCACGCCGATCTAAGTTATGCTTTATGAGAGCTAACAAATATGGTTTAAGAGAAGGTCATAACATCACGATCCAGCTGGGTTTAGAGTGACCCAAAATGGTGGATGAATTGTTTCCGTTAGTTAACATTGATGATGGATATTGCAAATGTGCTAATAAACCTCCTTGTGAGACATCCAGATGGTGCACTCTAAAATAGTACATCTAGATATGAGTACTACAAAGATAGGAACTGGAAACCTTGAAAGGGTGAATATTACCTTAGTGTGGCTCCCGTCCCTAGTAGAGGGAGAATGTTAGGCAACTCGAAGATCCAGTAGATGGAGCAAGGGGAGGTAAAAGCGAAAGAATGTCTTGTTAAAGTTTTCAGAATAAAGTGACAGATAGAAATATCAGCAGGGAAGTATGAAGAGGGATAATGAAGCATTATGAGTGAGATGTTATACATGGACGGTAATGGTAAAGTGTTACAGAATCTATAGTCAAATGAAGAAAGAGACGAGAGGTGATGGGACTTAAGACAACAAAAGAGTATGGGCCACACGGTCACGTCCTCATTTCAAGAAATAAGTTTGCAACTTTAACGTGATCAACAGAAGGAAAAGTTAGACCAAGAGTAATAGAAATAAATATCGACCGGTGAACAAGAGAAACTAAACATGAATTAGGAACTGAGTGATTTGATAATAGTCAGCATAATGAGAATTTCGGATTGCGTTCCGGAAAGTAATAGAATGGACAATAGAAGAAGATCCATGATGAATTCAGAGAATGGTCATTTAGGAAAAGGCTTCCCTAAGCAAGCAATGTGAGCAAAGTTAAGCTTAAAAGACAATATGTGCCAGTTACACTAAGTGCCACCATAGGGAGTAAGGAATTTTGTTATCCTTGGTACAAAAGGATTACCACAAGGCGAGTAAGGGTCATTGATAATGCGAAGGGACGCCAAAGATGGGGAGGAAGAACATCTATAGGCAGGTCGTCGTAGCTCCAAGTCTTAGTACCCCCCTAAAGGGGGAAATATGGAATTATAAAGAAAGAATGCGATAAAAATGAGAAAGGGATGGGATTTCACTTATCCAAATCCTACAGATATACTACGATTCCAGAATGTTATGTAAGCACGATGTCAAAAAAAAGGAAATAAGGGTTCCTGCCCGGGATGTTATTGATAGATAAGAAGCCAGTACGTGAGGTGAGTTAAGACAAGGAAATAACCCAAGAGAGATTACGCGGAATATGGATATGAGAATAGGCCGACGAGTAGTTAGTAGTTGATTCAGGAAGAGACTAGTCATGACTAGACAAGAAGCTACAGACAAATCAGCAGATCATGCAAGATAAATGTAGTAAATCCCAACATGGAGAATTTAGTCTCGCAGTAATGTAGTAATACTTTAGATATATTCAAATAGGAGTCGGGGTAGTTAAAGGTACCGTATAAATGTCACGGGGATAAAATAAAGTGCCACTAGAAAGGCCGTCAAAATATCAGTTCAGAAGCAACCCTACAAGAACAAGGGTGTGGAGGTAAGTAACTACAGATAAGTATAGGCAAGGAAGGACATCAGAAGATTCGTCGAGTATACAATGTAATAGACTCACAACTTTACGAGAGTCATAGGGTCTTCCCTAAGTACTACGATGAAAGCCTAGCTGAGGAAATAAGGAAGAAGGCTTCAACCTCAGTATAACGACCTAAAGAGGAAATGGTCGTGTGAAAACAGTCTCAAAAAAACATTGTATGCACTCCCTAAGAAAGTGGCACCTACAGTGGCTAATGAACAGGAAGAAAAATCAGAAGTGATATTCAGGATCATATGAGTTGTATGGAATTTCAATATATATGGGCATTAAGATAAGCTAAGTATGGACGCAAAAAGGGGGCAGAAAGATCAGGAAAACTAATAGCTTATGTTCAAAGAAAGCTAAGATGGAAAAAAAAAAGAATTACTCAATCAATGATCCAGAGTTGGTTACGTTATGAACGCGTGTAAGAGTTCAGAATTTTATACATACAACATATACAACCATAGGAGATTCTAGTACACGTTAAAAGAAAGAATTGAGCCCAGATCATAGACGAAGGATTAAGTTGTTGAAGGATTGTATCATGCATATCCCATAGCGCCATGAAAGGCTAAAAGTAATAACTAACACCATGAGTCGGAGATCAGAAGATAGATTAAGCCTACATAAAGGTTGATCAGATGAAAGAGGAAACAAAAGAGTTACATTAGTTAAGTAAATCAAGAGTTTGATTATTGAACCCCGAAAATTATGGACATAATGATTGAGAACATAGCAGGATCACTCTTAATATTAGAGGTGCAAGAGAGATAGCACAACAACCATTTTCTATAACGGCTCTACGATTAAGTCAGTTAGAAAATACTAGTCTCATAAGAATTCAGTATGGAACTCCCACCGGATTGTATTGGCACCAGAGGTACAAGTATTATAATAGAGCTTCAAATTATGGAACCTCGGCGACCCAGAGATCGCGGAGTCCGCGCCCGTGCCGAAAGTGTATGTGAATTCTACCTATATGGGAGGAAGGTCATGAAGGAGATAGAAGATGTGATGCAAAACTTTAAAGTAAGGTAAATGTGAACAACGTACGAGATACTCAAATGCAGAAGGTTGTGAATAGTCCATACTTCGGATAGAAGGCTAAAAGCACGGGGATTCAATATCCAGGAATGATAGCGGCATCGTCAGTGGCATACCTTCCAGCCTATGGTTTCTAAGTATCGAAAGATCTAATTAGAGAGTAAAAGAAGAGTTAGAGACGATGATATTCCTGAAAAGCATAAGGGAATCGATCGCAAACTAAAGTACGATAGAACAACAAGGTTTTAGAAAAAACAAGAGTAAGGATACGAAGAAGGCAAGTGAGAAGGTGGCAGAAGTGGGGTGGATAAGTCCTCGGGATTAAGCCATGAAAACACAGGAGCTGATGGTTCCTCTAAGTTATAGAAAGCTCAATATAGCCTGAATAAACTCAAAAGAGTCTAAGACTAGTAGCATTTGGAAGAGATGTGATGTTGCCTTGGTAGCAGAATGAGGGTGTAATTATGATAAATAAAGGATGACGTTTGGGTCTTCGCTTGAGTAATGATTTGAAAAAAAGATAAAAAAGGAAGAGGATTTCACGAATTGTAAGGGACTAAAATACCCATATAAGGTGAGTCACATTAGGATGCTATAAAGTACGGTTATGGAAGTATAGTATCACCCCTAGGTGGATCAATCTAATTACTCCAGATGTTCCCGGTAAGACGCGAGCCCTAGTGGCGGTGTTACATAAAAGATCAAGTTATCAGTGGTAGATGATAAATCAACAATAGATGGAGAAAATTTCAACAATATGAGATGATATTAGACCATCATTCTTAAGGATAAACAACGAGAGTAACCTGGAGTTGGTTGCATACCTCACTAACGATAAATCAAAGTAAGAATTATGGTATAGTATGGCCTACATAGATGCAGTAAATTCATACGAATGGATAAACATGTCTATGAAATAAGATATAGCCATATTCGAAAGCTCTACAAAGTACCGAGCGAAGAACTTCAGTACACCTATAGATGCCTAGAGAGGCATCCTATTAAGACTTGTATATGTTTACGAAGTAAGGCCTAGAGATTGGCTAAAATCTGGAGGAAAAAGAAGAGAAGAGTCGCATAGGCACACTTAGAAGGTCAGTATCGTAGAGGCTGCATGATAGGAGGTAGCAAAAGTTACAAGATTGGAAGGAATTTGATCACAAGTCATGGCATGAGAAAGAGGACTAAATGGAAAGGAGAATATTAAAGTATTTGTCAGAACTATGGGTTATGAGAATACTCGGTATTTATGGACTAGTGCCATACAAGGTACCACATGACCATGATAGTAAGATATGTGAAAAGTGAGTAGTATTTTAAGTAAGTCAGAATAATTCTTAATTATACGGATAATTAATTAATTATTGGATAGTGAGTCATTACCTAATTAATTAATAATTAATAAAGAATAATTGAAAATTTTGGATAAATACCAAAGCAAGAACGTGGCAGTCGGCCACTTTTTAACCAAATGACTCATAGTCATTTTGGTTAAGTGGCAAAATACTACAACACACTTCATTTTATATCTTGCATACAAGACACCTCACTCTAAATTTTTTTTAATACAAAACAATGTTACATTTCAAACATAAACATTGCACATTAGTGACAGGGATCTTTACAAATTCCTACATAAGGAATGCTGGAACGCTGAATTCCTACGAGTTTCAATGATACCAACCAGAATTATTTACCTATTAGCAGCGAAAGATTTTGCGGTTTTAAAGGAGTACGGTGCAACTTTTTTCAAGCAAATCATATAGATTTTTTTCTACTCCGGGTATGTTAAGACTATCCCTTATTTAATTTTGGCATGATCCAAGTTATACAAAAGAAACGAGCAAACATACGATTTTCATAAACGACTCTATTCATAGAAATACTAGGAGTATCTGTGTTCTTGATTCCCCATGTGACATATTATTTTATCATCTGTTCATGAGTCTCAAAAATACGTAAGTTGGTAAAGTTTATTTCATGATATTATTCAGAGGCATAATGGTCTTATGACGTGCCGAGAGATTTTATTAACGTATTTCATATGCATTTCATACATTTATACATGCACATTGACCCATGACCATATGGCGTTATATACACGTATATATATGTATACATATATGTATATGGGATATGGGAAAGGTTATGGCGTTATATATGCACCACCACCTGATCAGCTGGTATACGTTGATGATTTGCCCACAGTGGCCGAGATGATATGATGGGATGCCCTCAGAGGATTGATGATGTTATGAACACATATACCCATGCACGGTATGACATTTATACGCACATGCATGACATTATAAAAATTAAATGAATTACAGAGCTATGCAAATGTACATGTCGAGTCTTTTACTCCATGTCTCTCTCATGTCTATTATTTACTAATTTTCATTCCTTGCATACTCGGTACATTATTTGTATTGACGTCCCTTTTTTCTGGGGACGTTGCGTTTCACGCCCGCGGGTCCCGATAAATAGGTCGAGAGCCCTCCAAGTAGGCTATAAGCTCAGCGGAAGATGTTGGTGCGCTTTATTTGCTTTGAAGTTGCTTGTTTGGTTAATATGACTTAGACGTGTATTGTTTGGTATGTCGGGACTCTGTCCCGACCTTTATGAAAATTATGTATTCTTAGAGGCTTGTAGACAGATGTCATGTACGTAAAAGATTGTACGTCCTTGTCGGCCTATGTTCAGTATACGAGTGGTTATTTTGATCTTATATGCCCGTATATCTTATGTATAAGTTGGTATCACATGTTGTATTATACTTATCTCATGGCAGCCTTCCGGATCAGTTATTTATGATAATATGACATGAAAAGATATGTTATGTTGGTACTTGGTTGAGTAAGGTATCGGGTGCCCGTCGTGGCCCATCGGTTTAGGTCCTGACACAATGTTGGTGGATTCATTCGTAAAGGCACACGCTGGGGCCATAAAGGATGTAACAAGAAAATCAGACCTCTTCAAAGTGAAGCAGAGGGATAACGAGATTCTAAGGGAGTTCGTATATCGATTCCAAATGGAACACATGGAGTTACCACCACTCACTGATGATTGGGATGTTCAGGCTTTCACCCAAGGATTGAATGAACGGAGTTCAATAGCATCACGCCAGTTGAAATAGAATTTGATCGAGCACCCAGTTGTGACTTGGGAAGATGTTCACAACCGATATCAGTCGAAGATTAGGGTTGAGGGCGACCAATTGGGAGCCCCCTCCGGTTCAGTACATCCTAACCGGTCGACATGTAAAAATCAGTGGGATGTTGATAGAGATCAAGGCCGAATAAAGATCGGTACCAGCCATATATTGCAGATCAAAGGAATAGCGGTCCGGGACGCAACTCCGCCCGGAACGATCGAAGGGGTGACCGAGGGCAGAACTCTCGGGAACTTATGAGCAAAACTGGCTTTGAAAATATGCAAAGCCCACAGAAGCACCTCGACTATCGGAGTACAATTTCAGTGTCGATGCATAAGGGATTGTATCGGCTATCAGAAGGATCAAAGAAACTAGGTGGCCCAGACCTATACAGACTTATCCTTCTCAAAGGAACCCAAATTTAACGTGTAAGCATCATGGAACTCATGGCCATCAGACCGAAGACTGCATATAGCTAAGGGAGGAAGTAGCTCGATTATTCAACAAAGTCCATCTTCGAGAATTCCTCAGTGATCGAGCTAAAAATCACTTCAGGGAAAGAGACACCAACAGAAAGAACGAGCAAGATGAACCTTGGCATGTTATTCACATGATCGTCGGCGCGGTCGACATTCCACAAGGACCCCTATTCAAACACACTAAGGTGTCTATCACCAGAGAGAAACAGAATCGAGACTACGTGCCCGAAGGCACTTTATCGTTCAGTGACGAAGAACCGGAAGGCATTTCTTAGCCGCACAACGAACGCCCTGGTAATTTCTATTTTGTTAAATAAAATTCAAGTTAAACATGTTCTAGTGGATCCAGGTAGCTCATTGAACATAATCAGATCGAGAGTCGTAGAGCAGCTCGCCCTGCAGGACCAAATTGTACCTGCATCTCGAGTCCTAAACGGCTTCAACATGGCAAGTGAAATAACGAAGGGGGAGATAATCCTACCAGTAAAGATGGTCGGGACTATCCAAGATACAAAACTCCATGTCATCGAAGGCGACGTGAGATATAATTCACTGCTCGGAAGGCCCTAGATCCATAACATGAGGGCAATATTGTCGACCCTTCACCAAATGATGAAGTTCCCAACAATGGATGGTGTGAAAACAGTTTACAGGGAATAACACGCTGCAAAGGAAATGTTTGCAGTCGACGAGGTCACGCTGATATCAACACCTTCGACCTCAGAAAAATCGAGCACTAAGGATAAGTAGACGACCAAATAGCAATCACCGTCCCCATCCTCGACCAAGTCGGAGAAATAGGTTATCGAAGAAGAAGAAGAAGAAGAGGATTTTCTCACTCCTCGAACTTTCGTTATTCCCGAAGAATAAGATGCAACCAAGTCAAAGGTCGAGGAGCTGGAACAGGTGATACTGATCGAGTTGA
This sequence comes from Nicotiana undulata, assembly GCA_005239495.1. Taxonomy (NCBI): domain Eukaryota; kingdom Viridiplantae; phylum Streptophyta; class Magnoliopsida; order Solanales; family Solanaceae; genus Nicotiana; species Nicotiana undulata. Next base: position 14,792 of record ML298188.1, on the reverse strand, counting down.
CCCCCGAACTTAGGAAAAACTCATTCAATATATTATTGATAACATGGATTGCTTTGCATGGTCCCATTTAGTCATGACAGAGACCCCACCGGAGATAACAACTCACTGACTGAGCTGGATCCCAAGTTCAGACCAATAAAGCAAAAGAGAAGACCCAAGTCCAAGGTAAAACACGCCTTCATAAAGGACGAGGTAACCAAACTTCTCAAAATAGGATCCATTCAGGAAGTAAAACATCCCGAATGGTTAGCTAATGTAGTCATAGTCCCCAAAAAGGGGAACAAACTTAGAATGTGTGTAGACTATAAGGACTTGAACAAAGCATGTCTGAAAGACTCTTTTCCACTTCCTAACATCGATCGCATGATCGTGCCACGGCCGGCCACGAGATTCTTACCTTTCTCGACGCCTATTCTGGGTACAATCAAATCTAGATGGATCCAGAAGACCAAGAAAAGACTTCTTGTTATCACTAAGTATGGAACTTATTGTTAAAATGTAATCCCCTTCGGGCTAAAAAATGCAGGAGCTACATACCAACGCCTAGTTCACAAAATGTTCGAAGAACAGATAGGCAAATCAATGGAAGTTTACATTGACGATATTTTAGTTAAGTCCCTGTGCGTAGAGGACCATTTGACTCATTTGCAGGAAACATTCATGTAAGGCCCCGTAAATTTTTAGCAAAAACCCGAAAATTTCGTATTGCCAAATTAGATTGAACAGTACACTACGGACTTAGAGGAAAATGAACTGGAGGTTGAGAAGGTGGCTTGAATTTCTCAAGGATTATGACATCGACATTTGTATCATCCAGAGAAAGCTAATGTGGTGGCAGATGCTCTTAGTCGGAAATCTATGGGTAGTTCTTTTGGCTCACTTGAAGGCATGTCAAAGGCCGTTGGCCCGGGAGGTTCACTAGTTGGCTAATTTAGGGGTTTGTCTTGCAGACTCTGATGAAGGGGGAGTGATTGTGCGGAATAGGGTAGAATCATTGCTTGTGGAGGAAGTCAAGGAAAAAAAATACAATGATCCAGTGTTGGTGCAGTTGAAGGAGGGGATTCATAAACATAAGACTACGACCTTTTCTCTTGGCATGGATGACGGTACATTGCGATACCAAGGGCGACTATGTGTTCCAAACGTGGGATGGTCTTCGGGAAAGAATTATGGCAGAAGCTCACACTTCTAGATATTCCGTGCACCCAGTTTCTACAAAAATGTATCATGATCTCAAGGAAGTTTATTGGTGGAATGACATGAAGAGGGGTGTGGTGGACTTTGTGGTAAAATGTTCAAACTGTCAGCAAGTGAAGGCCGAGAATCAAAGGCCCGGTGGGTTGGCACATAATATAGAAATTTCAATGTGGAAATGGGAAATGATCAATATGGATTTTGTGGTAGGGTTACCGTGCACTCCGCGTAAGTTCGACTCGATTTGGGTAATAGTGGATCGACTCACGAAATCAGCACACTTCTTGCCAGTTAAATCCACTGACATCTCGGAGCACTATGCTCAATTGTATATCAAGGAAATAGTTAGGCTTCATGGAACTCTAGTTTCCATCATTTCCAATTGAGGGGCCCAGTTCACAGCTAATTTCTGGAAGAAAATTCAGCAAGGTTTGGGTAAGCAGGTAAATCTTAGCACGACTTTCCATCCACAGACTGACGGGCAAGCAGAACGAACTATTCAGACGCTTGAGGACATGTTGCGTGCTTGTGTGCTTGACTTCAAGGGTAGTTGAGATGATCATTTGCCGCTCATCGATTTTGCTTATAACAAAAACTTCCATGCCAGTATTCAGATGGCGCCATTTAAGGCCTTGTATGGTAGGAGATGTAGATCGCCAATTGGGTGGTTCAAGGTTGGAGAAGCTGAGCTAATAGGACCAGACCTTGTGCATCAGGCTATGGAGAAGGTTAAGATCATAAAAGAGCGGTTGAAAACTTCCCAGAGTCATCAAAAATCCTATTCAGATGTTCGTCGCAGAGACCTAGAATTCGAAGAAGATGATTGGGTGTTCTTGAAGGTCTCTCCCATGAAGGGGATCATGCGGTTTGGGAAGACAGGAAAATTAAGTCCGAGGTATGGCGGGCCGTATAGAATCATTCAAAGGATAGGTCAGGTAGCGTACAAGCTTGAGCTGCCACCTGAGATGTCATTAGTGCACCCGGTATTTCATGTGTCCATGTTGAAGAAGGTAGTTCGAGATCCGTCCACTATTATGTCGGTTTCCATAATAGAAATTATCGTATGAAGAGATTAATGAAGAATTGTCATATGAAGAAATTCCGGTTTCCATTCTTGATAGACAGGTTCGAAAGTTGAGAAACAAAGAATTTGCCTCCGTGAAGGTATTGTGGCGAAACCAGCAAGTTGAAGAAGCTACTTGGGAAGCTGAAGAGGAAATGAAAAAGAAGTACCCTCATTTGTTTGAATAGCCATGTAGTAGCTCTATAAAGTTGTTTCCATAACTTTTGTATTAATTGTTCACTAATGAAAAGACATTCCTTTCTAGTTATATGCTCTTTATGAGGCCTCGGTTGGTGTTGTTTTGTGTTTAATTGTGTTATTTGATCACATATATGATGTTAAGATGTGTTTCTGGGGCTCTCTGGCAGGTAGATAGGCCTAGATACAAAGGAAACTCTGGTAAATTTTTAGAAACCTAGGGAGTTAGCCAAATTTGGGGCTGATGTATTGGTGTTAATCGGGCCGGGCTGACCCGTTAACAACCCGGTTCAGCCCGGTCCAGCCCGTTACTGTAGCGACTAGGGCGGGTTGGGCGGGGGGCGGGCTATTAATGTAAAGTTTCTTTTTAACGGGTACCCAAACCCGCTACAACCCGTTAAGCCCTTAACGGGTTCTTAACGGGCTACAGCCCGTTAACCCAATTAATTTTTTTTTTTAAAAAAAAAAATATGTACGCTATAGAAAAATATAACTTAATTTAAAAAAAAAATATTAAGCCCGAACCGCCCGAGCCCGTTAAGCCCGAACCCGTACGGGCCCTAGAGAACCCAAAAAATCCCAGCCCGCCACCAACCCGTTAACCCCAGCCCGCGACCAGCCGGCCCCAAAACCGAACGGGCTGACACTTTTTGTGTCCAGCCCGCCCGATATACACCCTTAGGCTGATGGTAAGTGGTGTGAGACACTAAAACTGTATAAAGCGTTGTTAAGTGAACCTTGATCCTCATTCGAGGATGAATGATCTTAAGTGGGGGAGGATGTAAGGCCCCGTAAATTTTTAACAAAAACTCGGGAATTTCGTAGTGCCAAGTTAGATTTATGTGTCATTATATTAGAAATTCTTTGCGGCACTTTTTGGATTGAATAGTACACTACAAACTAAGAGGAAAATGTTTTGCAGAAAAACGTGCTTCTGCGGCCCATTACGTGGTCGCTTAATCACCCTGCGGGCCGCATATTGGCCGCAGAGTGAAGCAGAAAAATTGGCCAATTATGGGGTCAGTTATGCGGCCAATTATGCGATCGCATAATCGCTTTATGAGTTGCATATTGATCACATAGTCACCTTGACTTTTGCAAAGGGAAGTTCTGCGGTGCATTATGCGACCGCAAAACAGGTATGCGGACCGCATACTGGTCGCATACCTAGGCAGAAAAATAAGGCCCCTGAGGGCTATATTTTGCGGTCACTTTGCGGGCTGCATAAACATTATGCAGTCGCATAATGTCGGGGCTCCTATTTTCTGAATTTTAAAACCCGGCCCCATTTCATTAAAACACCCATTAGTCCATATTGAGCTATTTTCTTACATTTCTAAAGTGAGGGAAATGGGTTCTTAGAGAGAGAAAGGCCAAGCATAACACAAACATCCTTTCATTCTTGCTAATTACTTGAAGATTTTCAAGAGGGTCTCCACATCAAAGGTAATAATCTAAGCCCAGCTCAACATTTCAAAATTTCTTCTAAAAATGGATACCTAGCGAGATAGTTTATGGACTTGGGGTTAATTGTTTTCCATGCACGGCTGGTGAGGGAAACTAGGATCAATGTGAGATAAAAATGGTTAAGGATGGGGAATGGGCTAAGGCATCGATCATCCTTCTAATCCTTGAATCAATTTGTGATAATCCTAAAATAGATTGAAGGTGCTAAAAGTACCGAAAGTTATCGTCGAACATAAGGAAAGCTATTGAGGTATGTATGGCTAATCCCCCCCT
>ML298188.1:446-10483 GCA_005239495.1 Nicotiana undulata | reverse complement strand
ATAAAAAAAGGATATTGGGGAGGTATGAAGAACCCCCCCCCCCCCCCCCCCCCCCCCTCTTCTTAGAAATCCAACCCCATGGTGACCCTACAATTGGTGTAAGTCTCAACCTTAATTGATGAAGTAGATGGCATTCCAAACGTGCTTGTGTTACAAGACTTTATGTGCAATATGTATTTAAATGCTTCCCCTTTTATGTTATTTGTTACTTGGTGATGTAGTGAAAATATGGAATATGTGTGAAATTGCCAAAGTATGTGAAAGCCTCTATATGCCCACGACTCATGATCTCGCATATGTGTACTTAATATCTTGAATTGAAAGGCTGGTTGACGAAATTGATAAAAATATGAAATATGTGAAAAGAACTTGAATTATGAAATGCGGCCCAATGCCAAGTATGAATTAACAATTGTGGCCACTAGCGCCATGTGAATTGAAATATGTGAGTGAAATAAGAAGTGAGGTGATTAATGGAAAATGGAAACGTCTTGAGTAAGACGGCCTAGTCGATTGGGCCGTGATCGGATGTCATGCCGCACACATGGCGGTATTGTGTTGGGAATTGAATCAGAATTGAAACATGAATTGGTATTGTGGGAAAATGTCTCCAAAGGAGATGACCTAGCCGATCGGGTCGTGATCGGACTCCGTCTAAGAGTAGGTGGTATTATGAATAATGAAGTGTTAATGCAAATAATGGCACTTGAAACCTTATGTGAATCCTTATTTTATGTTGTGGTGTTTGATAACTAGTGATTTGTACTACTATTACTCCCATTTTTTTAGGGTTTTAGGCCAATTTGACTACAATACTCTCACATTTTGATGCAAGTTGTTTGAATTGCAGGAATTCAGATGATTTGTAAATATTGATACAAAAAGATCTCAAAAGGAGCAAAACTTGCAAAGTCCCTGAACCCAGCAGAAACGCTGCAGCGCTTTCTTTTTCGCTACTGCGTTTGTCACTCCGCTGCAGCGGATTTCTCTCCATTGCCCCGATGTCAAACTTCAGAGAGTGGTTTTTAAGGCTAAGCAAAACGTTGTCCGCACTATTATTCCGCTGCAGTGTTTCATCTACCGCTGCAACGCCCATTATTACGCTGGGCGCGCTTGGTGAACTCCAGAGAGTCAGCCAAAGTTGGAATTTAAGCTTTCGCGGTCAGCGGTATTATTCCGCTGCCGTGTTTTTGGCCACCCCTGCAGTGTTGCATTATTCCGCGGGACGCGGATTGGATATCAGAGAGGCTTCATAGTTCAAGACCGTTGCAGCAGCCAATATTACACTGCAGTGGAAGTCCATTCGCCGCAACACTCAGAAATACGGTGGGAGCGAATTCTCCGTAGGGGCAATTTTGTCCTATTTTCAGCCTAGTATAAATAGATCTTTTTCTCATTTTTTAGGTCATCAGTTGTTAGAGGAATGTGTGAATAGTGCTTTTTGACTATTTTGAGTAATTTTAGCTTAGATTTAACAATAGTTCTTCAATTTGTATCTTGTATTTTACATTTATGAGCTTAATTTCATCTTCTACTTGTGTTTCTTCTTCAATTATGAGTAGCTAGACCCTTAAGCTAGGGTTGTGACCCAATCCTAGTGTGTGTAGTTAATGGGTTTTCTATTTTAGGTTGATTTTGTGTATGGGTGTTTGGTGTTTAGCCTAATTTGTGCATAAATCTTAGATTTAGTGGTTGCAAACACTATTTCAAGCCTTCATGACTAGGGTCATTCTTGAGAAAGATGACCCAAGTCTAGGTAATTAGGCTAACGAGGTGTTGGGGCAAACTCAATAGATTGATAGCCCCAATAAAAGGGTGAATGCTAGAGATAGCTACACCCGACTCGAGCTAATTCATGTGAACAAATGAAAACACCCAATTGTGCTTGAGAAGGCCAAATTGGCCAAAGTCACCCACATTACCGAGTGGTAGTGGGTGAGCACCTTAGCATGAGGTTATGCCATTCACCCACATTTCACAAGTTCATTCTCAATTTTGGACCCTATTAGTCTCCCGCATAGGAGAAAGTCACAGTCCTAGTCCCTTTAATCAACTGAGAAAATTCACAAAATGATATTAGTTAGCTAGTTCATAGTTTCATTTAGACTAAATCGTAGCATAATTACAATAACCTTTTTATGAGAAGTGTAATTAAGAGCATGACACGCCACTAGATCATTTAGACACTCGACTCCAACATACATAGCTCCCTGTGGAAATCGATCCCGACCCGCTCGGGTAAAAGCTGCTTCGACCCCCTTCCTTGCTACTCTTTAGTGGTATAGGTGGGAGCCGATCACTTTTGGCGTCGTTGCCAGGGAGTTATAACAATGTTGACTATCTACTCGAATAGTGGTGTAGAGTGTTTTTCTTTCCTTCTTTTTGTTAACGTGTGTGTTTGAATCCAAACAGGTACTCATGGTTGATCCTTTGGGCAATATTATTCCGGTGGAGGAGGTGTATGACAACAGAGAGGATGAACTGAATCAAGTACCACCTCCAAGACGGGGCCGACAAGCCAATCTTAATTATGATATTCCAGACCCTCCCCCGCCTCCACCTCCCATAGTTTCCCTTCGGGTGCTTCCAAATGAGGGGTACGCAAGTGCTATTGTCCCACCTAGAATCCGGGCGGGTAATTTCCAAATTAAAAATGTGATGCTGACACTCCTGGAGCAGCGTGGGTACTTCACGGGAGCTCCCCACCAAAATTCTTACAAGCATTTAAAGGGCTTCGTAGATACCTATTGGGGGAGCAAGAAAACAAACGTCTCGGAGGATGCCTTGAGGCTTAGGATATTTCCCTTCTCTCTCCGAGGGAAAGCCTTAGATTAGCTTGAGCGACTCCCCAACCATTCCATATCTACATAGGATGAGCTGGCAGACAAGTTCATTGCTAAATTCTTCTTCCCTGGGCACATGGCGGCATAAAGAGATGAAATATTGGCTTTCAAGAAAGCTCCAAATGAGCCACTTCAGGAGATTTGGGAACCTTACAGAACTATGGTCAAGGAGTGCCCAAACAATGACACAACAGAGGCCATAATACAACAGACCTTCTACCGAGGCATAAATACCACAAATCAGTGTGTGGTCAACCAACTTGCTGGAGGCAACTTTATGAAGCTAACTTACACTGAGGCATGTGACATCTTAGATGAAATGGTTGACACTTCGTCAGCATGGCAGAGTAGAGTAAATTTGCCTTAGGGTGATCCAAGTGTTATCAACTTCCACAAAGAGCTTCAAGACCATGGGAAAGAAATTTCCAAACTTACCACCACCATGAATTAACTTGCTAAGGCACAACTTCAACAAATACAAGGGCCGAAGCAAGTGCATGCTATGGAGGGGGTGAATCTTTTGGTAAACAAGCGAAGGACTCGTGGAAATCAAGTGCAAAACAACAATGACCAATGCGACCAAGGAGTTAGTGGGTATAATCATGAATATTACTATGGTGAGAAAAATGAGGATGTGATGTATGCCAACAATTTTCAAGGACAAAGGAACAATCAAGGGAACAACCAAAGTTGGAACAATCAAAGGCAAGGAAATTGGAACAATAGTAACAACTCAAGCAATTGGAGGAACAATAATTGGGGTGGAAATGGAAATCGGGGGTCGGGATTTCAAAGGCCCCCGATGTATCAACAACCCAAAAATCCACCCCTATCAATCACAAGGCCAAGGTTCCTCAAGTAATGACATGGGTAGAATTGAGCAAATGTTCAAAAAAAGGATGGAACACTATGTGGATTCGGATGCTCAACTTGCCTCCCATAACACCTCCATTCGAAATCTTGAAGTTCAAATGGGAAAAACCTCACAAGCCTTGAACACACAACCGAAGGGAGCACTACCTAGTGATACGGTGATGAACCCCAAGGGTGGGAACAACAACAACAATATCGGTCACGCCATGGCGGTGACCACAAGAAGTGGACGAGGTGGTGAGGCTAGTTCTTCAAAGCAAAAGAGAGTTGTCGGTGATGATGATGACTTGCAAAATGATGAGATTCTGATTGAGGTTGATCAGGTGGTGGAAGAGCCAACAACTAGTGATGTGAGGATTGATATTCATGACCATGAGGAGGAATTGCAAAGTGAAGTGAACCCGTCCAGGGAACACGGAATTGACATACCCGAGCCAGTTGTGTCAAAACAAAGGCACCATTGCCTAGGCCTCTTCCTCCATATCCCCAACGGTTGGCAAAGCAAAATAATGAGAACCAATTCAAGAAATTCATCAACATGATGAAGAGCTTATCCATCAACGTTCCTTTGGTTGAAGCACTAGAGCAAATGCCTGGGTATGCCAAGTTCATGAAGGACTTGGTCACAAAGAAAAGGTCAATGGAGTGTGAAACTATAAAAATGACTCATCAAGTGAGTGCAATAGTGCACTCAATGGCACCCAAGCTTGAAGACCCCGGGGCATTCATCATTCCGTGTACAATTTGTAGCGGGGATTTTGCCAAGGCATTGTGCGACTTGGGAGCTAGAATCAATTTTATGCCATACTCGTCTTCAAAACCTTGGGAATTGGTCAACATAGGGCTACTTCCATGCGACTTCAAATGGCGGATCGATCTATGAAGCGGCCTCTAGGGATCATTGATGATGTGTTAGTGCGGGTTGACAAACTCATTTTGCCCGCAGATTTTGTTATCTTGGATTGTGAAGTGGATTATGAAGTTCCTATCATCTTGGGAAGGCCCTTTCTTGCAACGGGGAAGGCCTTAGTTGACGTGGAGGCCGGTGAGCTCACCTTCTGGGTGGGCGATGAAAAGGTCATTTTCCACGTTTGAAAATCAATGAAGCAACCCAATAGCACGGAGGTGTGTTATTTCATGGACCTTGTCACCGAGGTCATTATTGATGAAACAAGCTCAATGATAAATGTTGAAGACCCCATGGAAGAAGCTTTATTGAACCATGATGATATTGTGGTGGATGGCTTGATCGAGTGTACCAATGCTCTATAAGGCACGAGTTCTTATTCATATGGTCCTCGAAACTTATCATTGGATTTGGAGAAATGGAAAACTCCTCCGACAAAGCCTTCAATTGAATAGCAACCTACCTTGGAGTTGAAGCCACTTCCACCACGCCTCAGGTATGAATTTCTGGGTCCTTCTCGTACTTTACCTGTTATAATTTCATCTTGCCTAACCAAATTGCAGGTAGACTCTACTCTCATAGTGCTAAAGAGGAGGAAGAAGGTCATAGGTTGGACACTTGCTGATATTCGGGGTATAAGCCCCGCATTTTGTATGCACAAGTTCATTCTTGAGTATGGAGCAAAGCCTTCCGTAGAACACCAACAGAGGCTAAATGAGGCAATGCAAGAGGTTGTCAAGAAAGAGATAATCATGTGGCTCGATGCTGGGGTCGTCTACCCAATCTCTGATAGTGCTTGGACTTCTCCAGTCCAATGTGTTCCAAAAAAGGGTGGCATGACCGTGTTACAAAATGACAAGAATGAACTTATTCCAACAAGGACAATCACTGGTTGGCGGGTATGCATGGATTACCGCAAATGGAACAAAGTGACCCGCAAGGATCACTTCCCTTTGCCTTTCTTGGACCAAATGCTTGACAGACTTGCGGGGAGAGCTTTCTATTGCTTCTTGGATGGGTATTCAGGCTATAACCAAATCATGATAGCTCCAAAAGACCAAGAAAAGACAACTTTCACTTGTCCCTATGGGACATTTGCTTTCTCCAGGATGCCTTTTGGATTGTGCAATGCACCCACTACATTCCAGTGGTGCATGATGGCAATTTTCATTGATATGGTTGAAGACTTTCTAGAGGTATTCATGGATTATTTCAGCATGGTAGGGGACTCCTTTGATGAATGCTTGAAAAATATTGATAAAGTCCTTGCTCGTTGTGAAGAAACCAACCTAGTGCTCAACTGGAAAAAATGTCACTTTATGGTTGAAGAAGGTAGTTCTTGGGCCACAAAATCTCAAAGCATGGAATTGAAGTAGACAAAGCCAAGATCGAGGTCATTTACAAATTGCCTCCTCCGACCTCGGTGAAGGGAGTCCGTAGCTTTCTTGAGATTAATGATAGCTTCCCGGATGAACAACTTCTATCCGTCTCTATGCATGCTATGCCATAGTTCGCGGATATCGCCAACTACATTGTAACCAGTGTTGTCCCGTTTGAGCTCTCTTCTAACCAAAGGAAGAAGATTAGACAGGATAGCATGGATTATTATTGGGATGAACCGTATTTGTTCAAGATATGCAATGATGGTGTCATTCGGCGGTGTGTGCCCGAAGAAGAGTAAGTGTCAATTCTTGAGTCGTGCCACTCCTCACCTTATGGTGGTCATCATGGAGGGGCAAGGACCGCTTCAAAAGTCTTAAGTTGTGGTTTCTTTTGGCCTACTTTGTACAACGATGCTAGTGATATGGTCAAGCGGTGTGATGAATGCCAAAGAATGGGTGGCATATCCAAGAAATATGAAATGCCTCTCACTACAATTCTTGAGGTGGATATCTTTGATGTTTGGGGAATTGATTTTATGGGGACCTTTGTTTGTTCATGTGGAAACACCTACATACTTGTTGTGGTGGACTATGTTTCAAAATGGGTTGAAGTCGTAGCTTTTCCCAACAATGAGGCCCGTAGTGTGGTTGGTTTTCTAAAGAAGAATATTTTCACAAGATTTGGGACACCCCGTGCCATCATTAGTGACGGAGGGTCTCATTTTTGCAATAGGGCCTTCGATCCATTGATAGCCAAGTATGGAGTCAATCATAAAGTGTCTACTCCGTACCATCCTCAAGCAAGTGGCCAAGTTGAAGTGTCTAATCGTGAAATCAAGAACATTTTGGCCAAGACAGTGAATGCTAATCAGACCGATTGGTCCCGGAAGCTTGATGATACTCTTTGGGCTTACCGGACTGCCTTCAAAACACCCATCGGTATGTTCCCTTACCGGTTGGTGTACGATAAAGCATGTCATCTTCCAGTGGAATTGGAGCACAAGGCACTATGGGCATTGAAGAAGTTGAACTTGGATTGGGATAGAGCTGCAAATCTTAGAGTTGACCACCTCAATGAGCTAGATAAGTTTAGATTCCATGCATATGCTAGCTCTTCTTTGTACAAAGAGAAAATGAAGTACTTGCACAACAAATATACCAAAGACAGGGAGTTCAAAGTGGTAGACTTGGTGCTTATTTTCAATTCTAGGCTTCGTTTCTTCTCGGGTAAACTTAAGTCCAAGTGGAGTGGCCCGTTTGAAGTGGTATCGGTTACACCCTTTGGTGCTCTTGATCTCAAAAACAAGAATGGGGAGATTTGTCGTCTGAATGGGCACCGGGTCAAGAATTATCTTGGTAAATTTGAAGATAGCCACGTGGTGGATTTGATGATATTCCTTTGAACATGGTAACATGCGTGGTGCCGCGACGTTAAATCAGGCGCTTCTTGGGAGGCAACCCAGTTGTTTTTCTTTTCTTTCTTTTTGGTAGGATAGATTTTTTGTGAACTAACTAGTTGTGAAGTTGATGTAGGACTTAGTGGATGCAGTGCAGGTGAAAATCTGGAAACTGAGCAAGGAGGCAAAATTCCGCTGTAGCGGTCATAAATCCATTGTCAGCGGTTTGCCAAGCGCTGTAGCGAAAATGACCGCTGACAACGGTCCAAAGGGGGAAAAATTCATGCTCTCTGAATCTCCACTCCGCTGCAATGTTTACTATTTTGCTGTCGCGGAGTGCATTCCGCTGCGGTGACAGAATTCCGCTGCAGCGATGAAGGTCAAATCTCAGCAATTAGAAAAGAGCAAAAGCGCGGTCAGCGGTAAAATTCCGCTGCCGCGCTAGGTAAGTCAGTCATGGGTCCCACTCTTTAGTATATATACTAAGGGACCCTCATTTTTTACCCTTTTCGCTCATTTGATTACCACCCAACAAAAGTTACTGCTCATTACTGTTTTACTGCTCATTACTGTTTCACTGCTCATCCAAGCCCTTAATTTCATCCCTTTTTCATCATTTATCTTCATCAAATTACTGGTATGTTCTTATGATTTACTTATAGTTTAGTATTCGTTTTTATTTTTAGTTTGTCTCATTGTGGTTTTTGTTTATTTGCTCTTTGTTTGGACTTAGTGCAACCCTAAACACTGAAATTGCATCATAAATGTGTTTTATAACTTTGGGGTAATGCTTTCTGGGCACCTATGTGGGTAAAGGGTTCTTCATTTTGTGTTTTTGGTGAAACGTTTTGAAAGTATGATAAACCCTAGTCTTACGTGCACTGCGCTGACGACCTCCGCGGCAGCGGTCCAAAAATCTGCTGACAGCGGAGGTCCAAATTCATGTGTTGTCAATGCAATAATTCCGCTGCAGCGTTTTAAAAATACACTGACAGCGGTCCTGTGTAACGCTGCAGCGGTAAAAAATGCACGGTTCGCGTTTCTTAAGTTCAGGTAGTTTTACTCTCAGATGTCTAAACTTCCGCTACAACGGCCAGATTTCTGCTATCAGCGGTGGCCAAACGCTGCAGCGGTCCAATTTTCCGCGGTCCAGTTTCATAAGTTTAGAGAAGGGGTAGTCTGATTCCCCTTAGTCTGTTGCAGCGGTTCTTTTTCGCTGACAACAGTTTGGTCATATGTGCACTGTTTCATTCTCTGCTTCTGAGTTTCTATTTGGTACTTAGGTACACTATATTAACAATGTTTGTGACATGTTTCCAGAGAATGGTAAGATCAAGGGGAGGACCTGAAAGGCAACCCGGGAGAGGCGACCCTTCAAGGGGTCGAGGCAAAGGAAAGCAACAAAACCCATTGGGCCCGACACAAGAAATTGGCAAGAACAAAAGAGAAAAAGAACTAGTCCTGAAGAGTCGGAGTCCAGTGAGTACTTGCCCTCCCGGAAAGCTTCGAAGGGACAGAGTGGGGCAGCTCTAGCAGCTGCATTATCAAAGCCAAGGAGACTCATCAACGAGCCCACCAACTCGGAGTCTTCTGAAGATTCCTCTAGTCATTCAGCCACTCCTCCCAAGGGCACAGGTGCATCAACCTAGTCAGCAGCTCAATCAACATCCCCTCCTTCCATCAACCTCGAAAGCTCAGATGAGGGTCCTGATGATGGAAGGGGTGGGGACACCCAAGTACAGACTGCTGGTATTCAAAGGACCAGAAGCCCCTCAGCATGGCTGATGAATGGCGATTTTACAACTCATTTTGGCCTCTTTTCAGTAGAATTTGTGTTTCTCAATTGATATTTGAGGTTGGTATCAGTGTATAATTGCTCTATTTGCAGAAAAATGATGCCATGAAGTGGTTGAGGTCAAATTGGAATGAAATTGAGCAAAACGATGTTGAAACGGGCACAAAACCTTCAGTGATTCCGCACCTGCGGATCTTTTGTCGCAGTACACAAGATGTAAACACTCAAGACCATGCAAAAGAGAGTTAAGGAAGAGAAAAGAGGAGGAAAATGGCCGAATGCGATCGCATATGCAACATGCGAATCGCATTTCGAGCCTAGAGATCGCATACCGCAACAAAAAGTTGAGTCAAATTTAAGGAGTGAAATGCGGTCAAATGTGCGACTGCATATCTCAAATGCGAACCGCATTTAAATCGCATCACCATTTGATGCCTGAAGCTACACTGCAAATGCGACGCACGAATGTGATCGCACATCACTAATGCGGACCGCATCTCTCAAATGCGATGAACTTCTGGGACCTAGGGTTTTGATATGCGACGAAGAAATGAAGATGCGAATCGCATCCCTGTTATGCGACAGGAATGCGATCGCATCTATGCCCGACATGGGTGTTTTTGTCCGATTTTCATCCGAATTTTCGCCCACTATAAAAGGATTTATCTTTGCATATCTCTTTGGACATATCTTTAGTTTTGTAAATATAATTTAGAGAGAGAATAACAAGTTTTGAAGCTAGGGCTTTGCACACACACTTGGGTCTTGAAGATTTCACCATTGTGGTTAAGGATTTCTTACCCATTTATGTTTATTTCTTCATTTCCTTGTTTTGTATTG
>MDKH01187167.1:0-20016 GCA_005239495.1 Nicotiana undulata | reverse complement strand
GGGGGTCTGTAGCACTATGCGATCGCATAGCATAAGCTGCGACCGCATAGAGAAATAGGAAGGCTGGGGGCTGGGTAGGCTTACATTGCGCGATCGCATTTGCACAGTCGCGATCACGGAGCTTTGGAGTCAGTCAACTATGCGATCGCATTTCCACACTCGCGATCGCATGGGTCTAAATCTGCCCAGTTATTTTTTTTGTCAAAAACAGAATACATTACGGGATTTCACCCCATTTTCATAACTTCTTCTTCTCCACACCATCTTAGGCGATTTTTGGAAGGCAACTTTACCATAACTTCATAGGTATGTAACCTTAGACTCTTTTCCTTCAATATTTATCAACATCCATTAGATTTCTAGGCCTAAAACATGAGATTAAGGGTAGAAAATTAGGGATTTGGGTAGAGTTAGGGCTTTTTGGTTAATTGGGAATTAGACCTCGTTTTGGGGTCGGATTTCAAAACAAATTACATATTAGGGCTCGTGGATGAATGGATGATCGGGTTTTGGTCCGAACCTCGTGTTTTGACCAAGCGGGCCCGGGTCGATTTTTGGATTTTTGGGTAGAATGTTAGAAAGTCTATAATTAAGCGTTGAAATTGAATTATTTAGCGTTTATTGATGTTATTGAGTCAATTATGTCTAGATACGATCGTTTCGGAGTCGGGTTCAAAAGGAAAAGCGGTGCTTGAGGCTTGATTTTGATCGTGGAAGTCGAGGTAAGTGTTTGGCCTAACCTTATCTTGAGGGAATATGTGTTGAGTCTTGTTTGCTACGTGATTATACCATGTTCAATGTATAGGTGAGGTGACGAGTACCTATATGTTGTTGTCATGCATGCCCGTGAGTCGGATATTATGAATTATGTGATTTTCATTGAGATTTATTGTGTTATAGATTAAACTTCAATTTGGTAGTTATTCATTTATGGAAATTCTTGGTTGCGAATACTGTTGAATATTTGTTCGGTTGAGGAATATTTGTTAAGTTATACACTTGAGTGAGATTGGTTATAGCTGTGTCCCTTGCCGGAACGATATTATTTCTGTTGTTGTTCCCTTGCCGGGATGTTGTGATTTATGATTTTTTATTGTTAAATTCCCTTGCAAAATTGTTATTCCTGTTATTGTTTGAGTGAGGAAGAGTGTGTAGCACGAGGGGTCATTTCGTGCCATGTTATGATATTTTAGCACGAGGGGACATTCCGTGCCATGTTTATGATATTTTAGCACGAGGGGACATTCCGTGCCATGTTTATGATATTTTAGCACGAGGGGACATTCCGTGCCATGTTATGATATTTTAGCAAGAGGGGACAATCCGTGCCACGTTATGATATTATAGCACGAGGGGTCATGTCGTGCCGTTTCTATTTACTTATTGTGAGGATGAGAGTAAAAACACGAAGGGTGATGTCGTGCACTTGTTTGCTCTGCGTTGTTAATTCCTGTTGTTATCTTGATATTTAAACTGTTGCCTTGATCCGTTATTTCAGTTAACTGCTACCCATTTTCCCCAACATGTTTTCCCATATTTTTGTACTTAACTGTTTACCTCATGTCGTTATGCTTTTATATATTATTGAATTGCACAGGTGATATTATTTGTCGTGTCCTAGCCTCGTCACTACTTCGCTGAGGTTAGGCTCGGCACTTACTCAGTACATGGGGTCGGTTGTATAGATACTACACCTGCACACCTTTTTGTGGTGCAGATCCCGGTATAGGACCCAGTGGACATTGAGCTAGGCGGCTTCCTTCAATCCACTCGGAGACACTGAGGTAGTCCTGTAGGCGTCCGCAAGCCATAGCGTCCCCTTCCACTTCTTCATTTCTATTTTAGTACTTTCAAAACATATGTATTTATTTCTTTCGGACTCTTATATGTATTAATCATAGATAGTCCGTGACATTGTGATTCCAAAGATCTGGGTTGGTTATTTTGAGAAATCGACAAGTTGAGGATTTAGCTACGTATCCTAAAACTGTCCTCATTCTATGCTTTTATTTATGAAAAGGTCGTATTTTACTTGTTCTCACTTGTTAATAAAGGCTTTTAACATATTTGATTGATTACGTTGCTCAACGTTAGGCGCCATCATGGTCCCAACGGTGGGAATTTTGGGTCGTGACAACATGCCATAACACAGAAATAAGAAATGACTGTGCCATTGTTCTACTTGTGAGGAAACAAGTGGGATCCTTTCAGTTCAGTAACAAATGACAAAAATCAATTAATTGATCTTTATGTTTTAGCACTAAGCATTAGCATACAATTAGTCAAACTGCTTTATAACAACTTCGTTTGTTTCTGTTAGAATAGTTATGTGAATATATGTAATTAGTCCTGGTACCTTATGTTATAGGAGTAAGTTATGTGTTATGTATACATATAAATAAGGTTCATTGTAACATAGAATATCATCAATAGATTTTTCTCCCGTGCATTCTCACATGGTATCAGAGCATTGGTGAGATAATTATCGTTGTGCATCATTCCAACGACATTCGGGAAGAAATCAGTTGTCACCATGCAATTTCTGATGACTTAAGCAGTTGTTTACGTCAGTTTGAGTTTCAGTGGGGTTTGTGCAAATTCCAACACCACCACAAGGTTCTCCTGTCACCGGCGACCAAACCCCAGAGAAGATCTCCGGGAGAAAACTTCACACGCACCGTCACGCGCCTTCGACAGTTAGGGTTTCAGTGAGAGTTCACCTCACACGCCTGCGCGACATCTTTCAAGTCTGATTTTTCTACTGGGTTGGTCGCCTGCCTTTTCCGACTCGACCCATCGAGATTTTGTGATTTCTCAGTTACCGAAAAAGCATTTTCCTGCAAAAGTAGTGGTTTTTCGGCGAAAGCAGTGGTCTGTCACTGATTTGGTCACTTTTCTGGCCACCTTGATGACATACTAAGGTTGCCTGTTGATTTCGAACTTAGTCATTTAATTTCCATTATTTTGTTGACTTCAATTTGCTTCCGACGAAGATATGAGAAGTCAGAGCAGTTGTGTCTGTCAACTGAAGGTCTTCAACACAAATTTTTCAGCACTCTGAAGCTCGACTAACAATATCATACCATCTTACTCTAGTTTGGTGATCAGAACAGTGTCCGATCATTATAATAGTTTGGTTCCAGTTTCTAATTGCTTGATTTGAGGGTATCTCATCACTATTGATAATCCTCATCAGATATTTGGATTTGATCTCTCTTAAGTTCATTATAATGTCACTCAGATATGATGGTTTTGGCTCAAATACTGTTGGGTCCTATATTTCGAATGTTCATATGGTGTCTTTATCATATTATATCGAGTTCCATCAGTATAAAACACGTAAGCAGATACCTCCTGAGATAGCTTTTGTAGCTCAAATAGGTAATAGCGTGACTTGTGTCTCTCAATCGTCTTCTTCTTCCGACTTTTGGGTCATTGATTCAGGTGAATCTGATCATATTTCTGGTAACAAATATCTTTTCACTACTATTTCATATTCTCAATTTCTTCCAACAGTCACAATGGCCAATGGATTTCAAGCCATGACAACTGGAATAGGTCAAGCAAGCTCACTTCCTTCCTTACCTTTAGATTCAGTTCTTTATGTTCCCAATAGTCCTTTTAATCTCATAGTTGTTATTCACTTATCCAAATCACTTAAATGCGCTATTTTATTTCTTTATGACCTTGTTTTTGTACAGGAACACAGTATGGGGCGGATCATTAGTACCGGGCTGTAAAGACCTGATCGGTCATTTTGAGAGTTACAGCCCCGATCCCCTAATAACTGCTTTCCCCATATCTATTTCTGCTATTTTGATTTGTTGGGATGATTTGTTTTGAGTTTCGGAGTGTGTTGGGACACTTAGTCCCTAAATGAGAGCTTAAATCTTAAGATTTGAACCGTAGCTGGAATTGTGTGAAGACGGTTCCGGAATGGAATTTCGTCGATTCTGTTAGCTCCTTTGGGTGATTTTGGGCTTAGGGCATGTCCGGAATGTGTTTTGGGGGTCCGTAGCTCATTTAGGCTTGAAATGGCGAAAGTCAAAATTTTGGAGTTTTGGCCCGATAGTGGAATATTTGATATCAAAGTTGGAATCTGATTCCGGAAGTTGGAGTAGGTCCGTACTTTTGAATATGACTTGTGTGCAAAATTTGGGGTCAATCGGACGTGGTTTGGTCTGTTTCGGCATTGGTTGTAGAATTTTGAAGTTTCAAGTTCTTAAGGTTTGGATTGCAGGGTGATTCAGGATTTTAGCGTTGTTTGAGGTGATTTAAGGGCTCGACTAGGTTCATATGGTGTTTTAGGATTGGTTGGTATGTTTGGTTGAGGTCCAGGGGGCCTCGGGTGTGTTTCAGATGCTCAACAGACTAGGTTTTGGACTTGAAAGATAGCAGATTTTGCTGGTTTTTGTTGCAGACTTTCCTTCATCGCGTTCGCGAGTGAGGTCTCGCGATCGCGTAGAGCATCTTGGAAAGGCAGATGATTTGTTATTCGTGTTGAAGTTGTTTCCGCGTTCGCGAAGATATGGGACCATAGGTCTACGCGTTCGCGATATAGTCCTCGCGTTCGCGTAGAGGAACATACAAATGGAACTTCAGGCAGTAAGCCTACGCATTTGCGAAGAGGCTCCCGCGTTCGCGTAGGGTCGGTCAGTGAAAGGTACGTGTTTGCGAGAGTCCCTCACGTTTGCGAAGGAGAAGTTATGGGTCAGTAAAATATTGTGCATCGCGATGGTGATGCCGCGTTCTCGAAGAAGAACGCACCTGGGCAGAATTAAAGTTCCAAAAACGAGGGGTTGGTTCATATTTCCAAAATTTGATTGAGAGCTCGGTACAAGGCGAAATTTGGAGAAAGTTTTGGAGGAAATTTTTGGGTAATGATTCCTAACTCCTTTATGATTAATTCCCGCTAATCTCTGCTTAATTTTATCATTTAATTTCGGATTTGGGATGAAAATATTGAGAAAAGTTCTTAGGCCGAATTTTGGGATTTTGATCGAGATTTTGGTATCGGATTTGAGTAAATTTGGTATGATTAGACTCGTGAGTGAATGTGTGTTCGTAATTAGTGATTTTTACCCGATTACGAGACGTGGTCCCGGGGAGGCTTTATGGGCGTTTTTCCTATTTTCCTTCCTTAGCTTCGAATTCATTAGCTAAAGCAGTTACTTGTAGTTATGTTTACATTATGTAATTGAGTTGATTAGATTTGGGCCATTCGGAGTTGGATACCCGTGGCAAGAGCGTGGTTTCAGATTGATTTGGGCTTGGTTCGAGGTAAGTGGTTTGCCTAACCTTGTGTGGGGGAACTTCCCCTTAGGATTTTGGTATTGTTTGATATATGAGCGACGTGTACGTAAGGTGACGAGTATGTACACGGGCTATTGTCGTAAAACTCCATTTCCCACTAAATCATACCCCATTTTTGCCTTATTTGGACTACACTAATATATGTAATTACCTTGTTTAGATTAGGAAAGCATGTCTACGTGTTTTGACGGCCTTATTGAACTATGTGCAACATGTTTAGTGAAACTACTGTTTTTCCTTGAATTGGACATAACCCAAACTGTAGATTTAATTGTTGTAACTATTATATTTATTGGTTGATCTGCATATTTACTTTAGGACTACGGAACACATTCCGAGAGATCCCCCAGCACTGCATATTTACTTTGGGACTACAGACGTATTCCGGGAGATCCCCATGTTCTGCATATTTATATTGGGACTACAGACGTATTCCGGGAGATTCTCTTGTATTGCATATTTACAGTGGGACTATAGTACGGTATCCCGGGAGATCCCCTTGTTGTTATTCCTTGTTCTGAGTTGAGGGATTTCTTGACTTCTATTTACTATAGATTTCCGTAATTAATTTACTGTAATATATGTGTCTTACTACTTAAATTCATTATATTTATACTGGTAGGGCCCTGGCCTGACCTCGTCACTACTCGACCGAGGTTAGGCTTGGCACTTACTGGGTACCATTGTGGTGTACTCACGCCCTTCCTGCACATGTTTTCATGTGCATATCCAGGTACTTCTTGCCCGCCTCAGTATTAGTCAGCAGCAGCAGCCACCGGAGACTTCAAGGTATATCTACACGTGTCCGCAGATCCTCGGAGTCCCCATCTATATTTATTGTTTCCTCCTGTACTTCTTAGACTCTTGTATAGCAGACTGTAGATAGATTTCAGAGAGCTTGTGACTCATGGTTTCGGGTTTTGGGAAGTGATGTGTATAATTGGTAAAATGGCTTTACGTGTATATGTCGAGCGGATTTTTCGTATTTATATAGTAATTGTGAAGCTTAGTTGGTCTTTATTTTTTTTCTTTACTTTTGGTTATTTTAATGTTAATAGGCTTACCTAGTCGTAGCGACTAGGTGATGTCACGACACCTTTCAGAAGGGTAAAAAAAAGGTCCGTGACACGGGCGTGAATCAGATGGACTTTATTACCTTATCCTTGCAAAATCACATGGACTCAATCTTGTCCAGTTACTGATCCACCAGATTTATTTACATAAACGGTTGGGACATTCTAGTTTGTCAAAACTTCAGTAAATGATACCTGACTTATCTCACTTGTCCACCCTAGAGTGTGAGTCATGTCGGCTCGATAAGCATACCCGCTCCTATTTCCCTCGGCACCTTGATAATCGAGCAGAGTCATATTTTACTCTAGGCATTCAGATGTTTGGGGTCCTAGTCGGGTCAGTTCTACCTTGGGATTTCTCTACTTTGTCAGTTTCATTGATGATTATTCCATGTGAACTTGGATATTTTTGATGAAAAATAGATTTGAGTTGTTTTCTACTTTCCAGACATTCCACGCTGAAATTCAAAATCAATTTGGGATTTCTATCCGCACATTTCGTTGTGATAATGCCCTAGAGTGTTTTTCTTCCCCGTTTCAACAGTTTATAAACTCTCATGGGATTATTCATCAAACATCTTGTTTGTACACATCCCAACAAAATGGGGTATCTAAAAGAAAGAATAGGCATTGAAACTGCTAGTACTCTACTCATACAATCTCATGTTCTGTTGCGTTTTTGGGGGGATACAGTTCTTACAGCTTGCTATCTTATTAATCGTATGCCAACTTCATCTATCCAGAATCAAGTTCCATTCTCTATCGTGTTTTCCCACTTACCTTTTTTATCTCTTTCACCCCGTGTCTTTGGGAGCATGTGGTTTATTCATTGTATTGGTAAAAAAGAGCTTCACATGTGTAACAAATGTGGTGACTCAGCAATCTATGTGGAGTAATGAAAACGCGACAACTGTACAGGATTCTATAAAGAGGTACGAGGCAAAGAGGTACGGAATAGCACACCCACGGGGTAATTAGCTACGGAAATCTCAACCTGGTTGAGAAGATGAAGAGACACGGTCAGAGTGAATTCGGGCAGAATAAAGGGAAAATTCGGAGATCTTCAATTAATGAGACAGACGATATACGACCTTCACGCAACAGTTATGGTTAATCATTGTAACGTTATATTAATGTCATTATTAGTCATTAATGCTCAATCATTGAAAATGGTAGACATTATATTAAGCAATTCCCTATATAAGGGAGTAAAATATAACTTGTAAGACACATTCGAACTACTAAGGCAATACACTTACTTTTTGTGCATCTTATTACTTTCCATTTACAAGTTTACATACAATTAATAGTTTATTCTTTGGTTATCAGAAACCCGTGTTCTTCTTAGCAAAGAATCCAATTCTTTGGTTAAACATTCATAACCTTCCAGGAAAAGATAAGTTAGTTCCTCGTGCTCTTAAGTGTGTATTTCTGGGTTACTCGAGAACGCAAAAGGGATATCGATGTTATTCTCCTGACCTCCAGCGGTATCTTATGTTTGTTGATGTTACCTTCTTTGAAACCCAATCATACTTTACAGGCCCTAGTAATAACTTAGATATTTCTGAGGTGCTACCAGTTCCGTCTTTTGGAGATTTAGTCACTATCTCCCATTCATCTTCCTCTATAGCTCCAGCTGCAACTCCACTATCTATAGCTCCAGTTCCACCACCTATAGCTCCAATGTCACCACCTAGTCCAGTTCAACCTTCTACAGCTCCACCACTCCTGACTTATCATCGTCGTCCACGCCCAGCATCAGGCCCAACTGATTCACGTCTTGCACCTGACCCTACTAATACTACGGACTTGTCTCCTCTTAGTCAACCAATTGCACAACGAAAAGATATACGGTCCACACTTAATCCTAATCCCCATTATGTCGATTTAAGTTACCATCGTCTGTCATCATCCCATTGTGTAATTTTATCATCTTTGTCCTATGTTTCCATCCCTAAGTCTACATGTGAAGCACTATCTCATCCAGGGTGGCGACAAGTTATGATTGATGAGATTTCTGCTTTACATACGAGTGGTACTTGGGAGCTTGTTCCTCTTCCTTCAGGTAAATCGACTATTGGTTGTCGTTGGGTGTATGCAATCAAAGTTGGTCCAGATAGCCAGGTTGATTAACTTAAGGCTCGTCTTGATGCTAAAAGGTATACTCAGATATTTAGGCTCGATTACAGTGATACTTTCTCTCCCGTGGCTAAAATAGCATCAGTCCGCCTTTTTCTATCAGTGGCTGATGTTTGCCATTGGACTCTCTATCAGTTGGACATTAAGAATGTTTTTCCTCACGGTGACCTTGAGGATGAGGTTTATTTGGAGCAACCACTTGGTTTTGTTGCTTAGAGGGAGTCTACTAGCCTTGTATGCCGGTTGCGTCGGTCCCTCTATGGTCTAAAGTAGTATCCTCGAGCCTGGTTCGGTAAGTTCAGCACAGTTATTCAGGATTTTGGCATGACTCGTAGTGAGGTTGTTCACTATGTGTTTTATCGGCATTCTGCTTCAAATCTCTGTATTTATTTGGTCGTTTATGTTGACGATATTGTTAATATCGGCAATGATCAGGATGGTATTAGTAAGTTGAAGCAACGTCTCTTTCAGCACTTTCAAACCAAAGATCTGGGCAAATTAAAGTATTTTTTGGGTATTGAGGTAGCTCAGTCTAGCTCAGGTATTGTGATCTCTTAACGGAAGTATGCCTTAGATATTCTTGAGGATACATGAATGGAAGGTTTTAGACCTATTGACACTCTGATGGATCCGAATTCTAAACTTCTGCCAGGACAGGGGGAGCCTCTTAGCGATCCTGCAAGGTATAGGTGGCTGATTGGTAAATTAAATCACCTCACAGTGACTAGATCTGGCATTTCCTTTCCTGTGAGTGTTGTGAGTCAGTTTATGGATTCTCCCTGTGATAGTCATTGGGATGCAGTTGTACGCATTCTTCGGT
Organism: Nicotiana undulata; assembly: GCA_005239495.1. NCBI lineage: Eukaryota > Viridiplantae > Streptophyta > Magnoliopsida > Solanales > Solanaceae > Nicotiana > Nicotiana undulata. Next base: position 10,671 of record MDKH01187167.1, on the reverse strand, counting down.
ATATAAAATCAGCTCCAAGCAAAGGTTTATTGTTTGAGGATCGAGGCCATGAGCAGATCGTTGGATACTTAGATACTGATTGGGCAGGATCACCTTCTGATAGACGTTCTATGTCTGGATATTGTGTCTTAGTAGAAGGAAATTTAGTGTCCTAGGAGAGCAAGAAACAGAATATGGTTGCTCGGTCTAGTGCAGAAGCAGAATATCGAGCAATGGCTATGGCGACATGTGAGCTAATTTGGATAACAGTTGCTCAAGGAGTTGAAATTTGGTGAGATCAGTCATATGGGACTTGTGTGTGATAATCAAGTTGCTCTTCATATAGCGTCAAATCCAATGTTCCATGAGAGAACTAAACACATTGAGATTGACTGTCACTTTGTTAGAGAAAAGATATTCTCGGGAGATATTGCTACAAAGTTTGTGAAGTTGAATGATCAACTTGTAGATATTTTCACCAAGTCCCTCACTGGTTCTCGTATTAGCTACATATGTAACAAGCTCGGTACATATGATTTATATGCACCGGTTTGAGGGGGAGTGTTAGAATCATTATGTGAATATATGTAATTAGTCCTAGTCTCTTGTGTAATAGGAGTAGGTTATGTGTTATGTATACATTAAAATAGGGATCATTGTAACAAAGAATATCAATAATAAATTTTTCTCCTGTGCATTCTCACAGTTATGATATTATTTGATTGCTATGGTGAAGTGTTGTTATAGAGGACATATAATATAACATAACATAATTACCGGTTCCGAGAAAAACTTGACTTTTATAGTGAATTACTATTATATATAAATGTTATAATGAGGTCTGACTATAATTCTACGGTAATTTATTTTCAAAGAGAAGGTTTGAAGATAGTAAAAAATTTAAAATAGACTATTGATGAATATTATCCGTATAATATTGAAGAATAGTTGCTGACAGAATTTGTTACGCTTGCTGTATTCAATATGACAAAATTGTACATCCAAAGCTGAAAATGGTAACATTTCTTGTACTCTCTAGGATAAAATAGTATACAGAAAATTGGAACCCCATATACTAATCATAGCACAAATTCAGTGACTGAGAATGTTGAGAAGGAACACTCTATTTTTCAATAGAAGCCTAAAAATAGCTCCCAACCCATCCTCAAGTTCTTGAATACTTGACTCAAATACCTGCAGTTTTTTAACTGCACTTAGTATCTGTGAATTTTCTATCTTCTCATTTCGTAGAAGAAGCAATTCCATGTTTGTCTTCTCTATTTCAGATATATCAATTCCTTCACATGAAACTCTCTTTGGCTTCAATAACTTTGAGACTAAAGACCAACCATTCTGCTTTGATTTCATTTTTGTGTATGAAATGAAAGATGAAGTTGACTCCAATACCATAAGAGTAACATCTTCAACTCCTTTAATTAAACTAACCAATGATTTAAGGTCAGAGTTTTCTACTACTATTGTCTGATCATGTTCTTTCTTGTGCAAATCTCTGAAACATTTGCAAATCACTTTGTTCAGTTTCTTATTAGATGTCATGTATGCGTCGATTTCATTTAATAAGCTGAATTCTCCACGTCTCCTTCTACGTAGACATGACTCGAGTAGTTGAACACGTCCCTTCATCTGTGATAAAGCGTCTTTAGTGATGCTACAAGTATCTAAAACCTTGAGGGAACCGTTAGAGACGTGTTCCATTAATTTAACATGTCTTTTATAGGAGAGAATTTGTTGGCTAAGTGGCAACTGGAGGACATCATTAACACAATCGTACAGTTTTCTGAGTCTGTCCACATTTTGGCATATTGTTGAATGAGAAGAAGTGGAAGTTCCTTGACATGACTTCAACCTTTGCAACTGCTCCTCCGCATTTGCAAGAAGAGGATGAGTTGCTGCAGACAAGCTCGTGGAACGAACGAGGTTTGTCGCCATTTGATTTTCCATTTGAAGTTGTTGTCTTAACTTTTCTGGTGCAGATTGGTGAGTTTGAAGAATGTGGATGAGGAAATCAAAGGTTGTTTCTTGTTTAATGGTTTAGACCAAAATGTTGGAAGTTTATATATATGCAAACTGCAGAGGAAATAAAACAAAGTAATATTCTTACCTGTTTAGCCAAGTTGTCATGTCTCTGATCCTCTGAATGCTCCTCCTATTTCGCCTTTGTCTCATCCATGCACTTAGTTTTTAATAATGTCCTACTTTAATATTCCACAACAACCATGTTTTTTGAGATTTCACGGAGCAACAACGGGGCCTAACCGTAACTGGTAAAATTGTTGTCATGTTATCGTGAAGTTAGAGGTTCGAGCTGTGTAAACAGCTTTTTGCAGAAATGTAAGGTAAGACTGCGTACAATGAGGGGCGTGCGCAGAAATTTCTGTAAGTGGTGGCGAAATTTATAGAAGAACGAAAATATAACTTTAATTATCATACTTTTAGACAAGAAATAGTCCTAATCTATTGGTTTTGTTGAGTTTAGAAAATTTGAACCTTTGACCTCTTAGAATAAAATCAAACACATAACCAACACATCAAGACACAATATATGTTAAGTGGTGTCATTTTTCATACATGTCCGTTTTCGTGCAGTATTAATACATATATTTAGTAAAAAAAATCGACAAAGCGGTGTCGCGTGACACCGCTCCGGTAAGCGTGCATCCGCTCCTGCGTACAATAGACCATTGTGATTCGGCCATTTCCCAGACCCCGCATATAGTGAGAGCTTAGTGCACTAAGTTGGTTTTTTTTTTAAGAGCAATAAGGATCTTGAAAGCCTGTCATATCTAAATTATATCAATTGCACGTTTGAGATAAATGTGATCAGCTCACATGTCAAGGGGCTAGATGTTTGTAAGGTTCAGTGTACCAATCCTTTAATCTAATTCATTACTCCTATATACAATAGTTAGCTTGTGAGACTGTTTCTTCGAAATGGCATTAAAATAAGAGGCGTAGTCGGGATTTGAAATTTATGAGTTCAGTATTTTAAATTTTTTAAGTTATTGGGTTTTAAATTAATAACTATATATAATTTAATAATATTTTAAGATAAATATAAAATTTAGACAAAAGTTATTAAATTCAGCTGAACTCATATACACTACCTCCGCCCCTGTGTAGGTGGAACAGTAAGATGATCTAATTGGAATTTTTTTTCCTTCGTATCTTTACACTTGTAGTTGAACATTGTCCCTATGCACTTATTTCAAAAAACCTTATAGGCTATATTAATGGAGGAAGTGCAAATATAACCGTTTTTAGGAGCCCCTATTTAAAGAATAGCCTAAATATACAAGTTATTTTTTTGTAATTTAGCTACCTTAGAATCAACTACAGCCATACAAATATGAAGTTAGGCGTTGGCTAGCCCAACTTCAAAAGGTCCATCTGAAGATTGCCAAAACTAGGTAATTTTAAATAGTTTTTAAAAATTAAATATATTTTAAATAAGGACGCTAGAAGCAGTGGCGAAGCCACATGATTCGTAGCTAGTGCCATTTCTACTACATTAAGATGAGAATTATTAAGAGGAATTTTCATAAACTACTCTAGTTTAGAGCCTAGTAACTATAGTTTGCATAATTATCATTCGTAGCTACTGTTCAATTATTACCATCTTGTATCACTTGTATTCGCAATTAATACAACGTGTGTCAATTGTATTCATTCGCGCAATGAATACAACATGTATCAATTGTATTCGTTCGTGCAATTGTATTCGTTCGTGCAACGAATACAACATGTATCAACTGTAGCCAAGGCGAAATACAAGGGTGTATACAAAGGATACAACCTGTATCGATGTATACAGGGGTGTATACAGAGGAGTATCCGTTCGCGCAATGAATACAAGCAAAGTGAAATACATAAATATAGTAAAATAAAATACTATTGTTGATAGTCGAACTCAAGACCTTCGTTAACTAGGCATGAGCGCTAACCAACTGAGCTACGATCGCTTGTTGCTCTCTTGTTTCAGTTCAACACAATTAATCTCGTATTTCATAGATTTGCTATAAAATTCAAATATTACTACGAATGGTAAATTTGTTGAAAGTACAGCTACAAATGATAATTACAGTGTATATATTTGATGTGTCGTGTAATTTTTCCTTGTAACTAGGACATAAGGCAGATCCTTTCCCTTGGACGTGGGCCACCTTCTTATGAATGATCAAATGGGCTTTGTACAAATAACTTAGGTAAAAATAGCACGGGCTAACCAGTTTTTGGACTGGTAATTGAAAAATAGCCAAAGTCATTGAGAAAAAGCCACTATTTTGTTGCAACGCGAAAAGTTCCAGCATAATATACTGGAGATTGGTGCACCTATTATGCTGGAACTCCAACACACGAAAAGTTCCAGCATAATATACTGGAGATTTGAGCACCTGTATATGAACTTCCAGCATATTATGCTGGACCAATACATTATACTCGAACTCCAGTATATTATACTTGAAGTCCAGTATATTATACTGGAACTCCTGTATATTATGCTAGAAATCTAGTATATTATGTCGGAACTGCAGTATATTATACTGGAACTCCAGTATATTATCCTAGAATATTTTTCGGATTTTATTTTTGGTAATTAAACTTTTATATACCAGGGGAAATATTTACAAGAAAAGCAAAAACCCTTACTTATATTCCTATGCTTCCTATACTTCCTCCCCCCTTAACTTCCTATTGTTAGAGTTCTGTTACTTTTATCTATTACATTGGGTAGTAGTCCAATTTACTTAGAGCTTTCTCTACTTCCTTGTTGCTTCGACAATGCACTTCTTTTACTATCAGCTTGTTATTTATCTCCCAACTCCTCGCTTTAACTTGAAATATTCTAACATTCCTTTCCTTCCAAACATAATAAACATATCCTGCTAGTACCATCTTGAATAGTTCTGTTCGTGCGTTTCTTCTTCTTGTCCAGTTTTCTACCCATAGTAATTCCTCTGACCAACCATATATGCTTATGCTAATGCCTTGCCATTTAAGCATCATCTTCCATATCTCCGCGGCATATTGGCACTCAAAGAATAGATGTTGAATAGACTCATTTGCATGTTTACACAACAGACATGCTTGATCAGTTTGAATTCTCCACTTTAACAATCTATCCTTAGTGTAAAGTCTACCATTTTCCACCAGAGTTAGCATGAATATCCACCTAGGACACCCTGCATTGTTACAGACCAGTCTCCTCCAGCTCACTTTGCTAATGTCACCTCGCAGGTTATGGTATATGTGCTTAATATAACAGTCATGCATTTGCCTTATATCTTCATAGTTATATCCTGCAGCCTCAAAACTTTCTTTAGTTTTCACAATCTTTCTCATGTTCCATGATGCTTGGTTCAATTATACTTCCTAGATATGTTTATCCTTTATGTAATAGCAATGTACCCATTGTATCCTTGTTCTTCTTTTTGCATAGGTTCCAGAGTTGTTTGCTTACAGTTTTTTTATTCCATAATCTAATATTCATTACATTAAAACCTCCTACTGATTTAGGTTGGCAAACTTTCTCCCAAGCTAGTAGTGCTTTCTTTGAAACATAGTTGTCCCCTGTCCATAAGAAGCTTCTGTATATTGCCTCATTCAGTTTAGTAATCTTCTTTGGCAGCATGAATATCTGAGCCCAGTAGGTTTGGATGGAAAACACAACACTCTTAATGACTTGAAGCCTCCCTGCATATGTTAATAACTTGAATGGCCAGGATGTAATTCTGCCCACTAGTTTGTCTATTAGAGGTTGACATTGAACTAGTGAGACTCTTATAGAGCTTAAGGGTACTCCCAAGTATCTCACTGGTAACTCTCCTTTTTGAATGCCCAGGAACTCTAGTATATCTGCTTGCATATCATGTGAAACACCACCAAAGAATATAGAGTTTTTCTTCTTGTTGATCTCCAGTCCTGAAGCTTTTGAGAACTCCGTAAAGTAGTTGTATAGCATCTTAATTGATCGAATGTCACCCCTGCAAAACAACAAAAGGTCATATGCAAATCCAAGCTGCAATATTTGCATCTTTGCACTCTTAGGATGATAGTTGAAGTCTGGAATCTGATTCAAAGTCTTCAGACTTCTTGTGAGATACTCCATTGCCAGTACAAAGAGGAATGGGGATAGTGGATCCCCTTTCCTAAGCCCCTTCCTAGATTTAAAATGCTGAGTTGATGAGCCATTCAACATGATTATATATGTAACACTCTGCACACAAATCATTATCCATTTTACAAACTATTCTGAGAAATCCAGTGCACTCAAAACTTGATCTAGGAATGGCCATTCATTTGATTCATATGACTTCTGCATATCCAGTTTCATCATGCATCTAGATGAAACTCCTTTCCTTCCATATACTTTAACTAGTTCATGGCTTAGAATGATGTTATCAACAATTAGTCTTCCAGGTACAAAAGCAGACATGGTCTTGTCAATTAGGTCATCCATAACTCTTTGTAACCTCTTAGTCAATACTTTAGAGATAACTTTATACAGTGTGGTGCAACATGAAATAGGTCTATATTCTTTGAGGCTGGCAAGATTTCTAACTTTAGGGATCAGAGTGATTGAGGTACAGTTGATAGGCTTAAACATTTGTGACGTCTCAAAGAAATTCAGCACAGTCTGTATTACCTCCTCTCCTATGATATGCCATGACTTCTTGAAAAAAATTGCATTAAGCCCATCATATCCTGGAGCCTTCAGATCATTGATGTCTTTTAGATCTTGCCACACCTCTTGTCTAGTCACTGGTTGAATCAGTTTGACTTGATGATCTCTATTTAGAAATGTCCCTCTCTTCATTACATGTGGATCAATAGCTGGAATTGCAGTAGCATTTGACCCTAGCAGTTGTTTATAGTAGCCAAGTATTTTTGTCTCTATGTCCTCCTCCATATGTTGTTGCACCCCCAGTTCATTTGTGAGAGCATGAATACCATTCAAGCTATTCATGCTCTTCATTTGAGCAAGAAGTATGCAGAGTTAGTGTCACCCAATTTCAACCGTTGAACTCTTGACCTTTGCCTATATATACTTTCCTCTATCAGTATCCATTTCTCTAGTTTATTCTTTAGTTCCTTTTCTTCCTCAATTAATTCTGTATTCAGAAATCTGCAGCTCATTTTCTACTGAACTTCTTGCAGCTCCCTTCTGGGTTTTTTTATTCTGTCCTCAACACCTTTATAGTGTTTAGTGTTAAGCCCTTTAATTACTTTCTTAACTATTCTTAGTTTATCCCACACTCCCTGCATCTTTCCATCTTTCTCAGTTGTGTTCCATGCTTGATAACCTTCTTGCATAAATTGAGGATGCTCAGCAATGCAATTGAAAAATCTGAATGGGCTTGCTTTCTTCCTCTGCATTTGTGAGATCATAAGTTTAAGTGGGGAGTGGTCAGATACAAATGGTTCTAAGACTTGTATACTCAGGCTAGACATTGTCATCATCCATTTAATGTTCACCAATCCTCTGTCTATTCTTCTATGTGTATGGTTATTTGTCCATGTGTAGTCCCTTCCCACGGTAGGCAATTCATTCATTCATGTGTCATTCATGAACTCCCTAAAGTCCTTTGTTTCCATATCCTGTATCATAGTACCATGTTGCATGTCTTGGCTATTTAATACTGCATTGAAATCTCCCATTGCTAGCCATGGTCCTTGTTGCAAACTATGTATATGTCTCAACTTTTGCCACATTCTCAACCTATCTTTTATAGTATGCAAACCATATATTGTTGTGAATCCAAATGCTATTAGATTTGAATATGTTCTGATCTGCCCATGCACGATTAGTTCATCTATATCAGTCGGCTTAAAATCAAAAATTCTTGGATCCCATACTACCCAAATGATGCTCTTACTGTTGTTGCTGAAATTTGATATCCACTGCCAACCAGGAGCAATTTTCTTGATTATGCTACTAGCTTCCTGTTCCTTTATTCTGTGTTTAACTAAGGTTGTCACTGCCTTTTTATTCTGCTTTATGAACTCATTTATCTCCTTTTCTTGTATGATTTATTTAACCCCCTAATATTCCATGTAATCACACTCATACAAATTGAGTATCCTGATACAACTCCTGCACCCCATAGCTTCTCATCTGCATAATGCGTGTTCCTGGTGCATTTATTGCTTGATCACTCCCTAAGGATTGAAAGTCATTACTTCCAGCTAGTGTCTATTCTTCAACTTGCTTTGCTTTGGCCATTCTTGCTGTTGATTTACCACTGATTGTTGTCCACCCTGCTTCTTCGGGTTGCTTAACAATTGCAACCTGCATTGGCCTATTCTCTGGAGGTTTTATTGTTTCAATCCTCTTTGTTTTCTCCTTCTCCTGCTTATTGTCTTTGTATCCGTCTTTGTTAGTCCTCTGCCAAACTTGTTTGCCTTTGTTTTCTCTCCCTCGATATGCTATCTTCCATGGTTGTTGGATTATGTTGTCATTGCAATTATGCCCTATCTTCAGACATTTGTTGCAATAAGTTGGTTCCCAATCATAGGTTATCTCCTGTTCAATTGTGTTACCCATTGGATCCTGCATATTCACTCTTCTAGGCAGGGGTTTGGTGATGTCCATCTCAATTAACATTCTCGCATAAGAAATCCTGACTGAACCAGTTGTACAATCATCAGGATACACTTGATTTCCCAATGCACTCCCTATCTTTCTTAATGTCTTCATACTCCAGCAATTGAGTGGAAGATTTGGAAACCTTACCCACAAAGGAATGATTCTCAAGACTTCAACGTGCAGATTGAAGTTTGGTGTCCAAGATTTCATTACAATGGGTCGATTATAGACAGTATGAGGCCCAGTATATAACACTTGGTTCCTTTCTTCCAAATTAGAAAACCTAATCACAAAATAATCTTCATTGTGATAATATATCTGAGGTTTGGTAGAGAATTTACCCACTGAATTTATGAATTGTTCTATTGCTCATATGGTAGGTGAATCTCCAATTACATACAACACTATTGATGAGCTCCATTTTGCATTTTCCTGCTCAACATCCTCGAGATCTAGCTTTACAATTTTCTCCCCATCTTGAATCATCGGTGCTATATATTGAAGATTCATCCCTCTCAAATTTTCAATCTATTCCCTGCTACTACATTTGCCCATGATTGATTCTCCTTTACCTTCTCAATTTGATCAGTACCTTTGAGAATTTCTACAGTATCAGCTTTGCATGGCACTGTTTCATTGTTATTTGGCGTATTCAACTGTATCTGAGCCTTTTCACTCCCAGATCCACATCTTATACCGCTAACAGCTACATGTGTAGCTATCACTGCTTTCATCTTGCCATTTTTAATTTCTGGATCTGATTCCAGCTTACTCTGTTCACTTTGCATGTTCCTCGGAGTAACAGTTGCATTTGGTCTTCAATTCTCACCCCTTTTGGTGAGACAAACAGCTCCATTACTGCATTCCTTGCATCTGCTGATCTCTTATCAGTGGCCGGAATCTTCATAAGGTTCCGCTTAGGTCGTCCTCTTCCTCCCATGGCTTCCAACTGCGTACGTTAGCAGGTCCACGTTAACGTACGCCGAGAGAAAACGAAGGTCCAAATAGTTGATTTTACTCCTATAAATATATCTCTAGTTAATATTTCTAATAAAAAATACTTTTATCACTTGTAAATCCGGATTTTAAATAGTATTTTCGTTCAGATTTATCTTTACATAGGAAGTGATTAAATTTCGATTACTTTTAGAATTGTGACTATTTTTCAATTATTACTTGTAAATCCGGCTATTTTTGAATTTCACTCATAACTTAGAGATGAGCATGTTATAGGGTCTTACAATACATGGCCCAACTACTGCTTCCTTGTACCCCCGTATTTTTAGCCCAATTTTTTGCTATTGAGCAGTGAAGGTAGGGGTGTCAATGGCCCGGTTTGGCCGGTTATTTTATACATTTTGTACCATACTAATTTTTCGGTTATTCTATTATGTATAACCAAAATTAGGCTTTTCGAAACCGTTCCAATCATGTCGGTTTCTCTTCGGTATCGGTACGGTTCGGTAATCTTTTTAAATGTTATGTAAAAGTCACTAGTAAAAGTAAAATGCAATAACATATGTACTTTTATAGGACTTATTAAAACTCTCTAGATATTTTTACAAGAAAATATGAAAGATAGGTAGAATATAATTCCATCAAATAAACGAAACTAAGCAAATACAAAGAAAATATAAATTACACGAGTGAAAAGATATTACCCAAGTTGGGATTGAAGAATAAGTCTATAGAAGATTAAACATTTCAAAAAGATAAATCTAATCCATACAAAAGAAAATATATTCAACACATTGTAGGTTGCTACTCCTAATCGCTACAATACCTTGAGTCTTGCTAGTGAATATGCCGAAAATAATTTAGTTTCAATAGAAGTAGCATAATAGGTTTGGAAATTAGGATTTTGAGTTTAATTACTTGTTGACTTGCAACAGTTTCATAATTCCAAGGCCGAAAAAAAAGTTAATGCTTTATTATTTTTGAACTTGACATGTAAATATATTATTCGCATTATAAATTTATTCGGTACGGTTCGGTATTTTTTCAGTTTATTTTCATAAAATAAAAAACCTGTGAAACCCCACGTGTTATTTTTCTCTCTTCTCTTACGTAAAATACGTAACGTGGCG
>ML298184.1:75549-97030 GCA_005239495.1 Nicotiana undulata | reverse complement strand
GGGCGCTAGCGAGGGAAATTGGTGGGGCAACAGAGGCACCTGCGCGCTTGTCACTTGGAGCGGGCAAGACCACGGGACCGTCCGTGGCGCTAGGCGTTGGGAGACTTGCTAGGACGCCACGGGGCGCGTCAAAGGGGTCATGGGGCATGAATGGAAAGCCGCCCATGACAGAATACATGATTTTCCAACTCAGGTATACCGACGACTATATTTGAAGAGATAGATGTAAGACATGGTTTTTCCGATACGAAGGGAAAGAAGGAGATCAGAATAGAGAGAGGACTTAATAAATTGCATTGTGGGCTGGAGAAAACGACAGAATATATCCTCCTAAAAATTTGAAGGTGAAAATAGATTATTGACTCTATAAAAGATTTTTGGAAAGTCCCTTTATAGTTTATCTTCTTCTCCAGGATTTGGAGTGGCCTTTTGAAATATTCACGTTACGTGGGTCCTATGTTCATCGAAATTAATTCAACGGGCTAGGGACCTCGGAAATTTTATTCCGGACATACGCCTAGGTTTCATATTTTACTGTGGACTTTTCGGAACCGTCGGAACACAGGTCCGGGTTCGTTTATTCAAAATATTTACGAAAGTCAACTAAAAAATTCCAAAAAAAATTATTATTTCTTATATTTTCACATAAAAGCTTTCCAGTTCACGCCCGGACTGCGCACACAAATCGAGGTATTTAAAATTAATATTTTTATGGCTATTAAGCCTTGGTTACAAAAGTAGGATGAAATAATCCGCACATATAAATCCAGTACAAGTATGTTGTATAATGTTTAACTACTCTTCTCCTTTTTCATGTAAAATATACTAATGTTGTTGACGTTTGCTTCATATTTTTATTTTTTCCATAATCAATGTAATGAATGCATTTATAATCCATATGACACAAAATTAACTTCATTTTAATTGTTAGAAATGAATAAATATTTTTAATTTATACAAAATTGTAATTTAATTTTTACATTATTAATGCATAGTTGATTTGCTTCTAAACCACACAGAAGTATTATGATGTACTAGCTAAGACAGTAGAAGACTAATCCCTTGGAGATCGAAACTGACTCAACAGATATAATCTAGCTATTGGAATACAATAGTTTCCCAGCCTATACTGACATTGTTTCTAAATGCAGGTGTTTATTGAGGAAACTGGAGAATCCAGTGATCCGACATACTTTCCGTGAAGGGACATGGTGACCTACTTTTTGAGCAAGCTAGGGTTCAAACAACTTAACCTGACTGGCATATGCATTTTGGACTCACCACCAGTTGCAGCAATGAAGTCAATTGATGATGACAAGCAAGGAACACCTACTGCTGGGCTTATTTCTATTTCTATGTGTAACAAACTAGCTATATTTGGAAACCTAAGTATTATTAGTGCTACTAGCTCTAACAATGTAATATCTTAACTTGCTATTAATATAATTATCCATTTCTCCACACACAAAAAATGCATCGCTATAGCTTTTTATTGCAATAAATAATGAAAGAGCGTGATATTGTGCTGGCTGTTTGCAACAAATTTTATATGATACAAAAATAAATTCAAACCACAATATAAATATGAAGAAACATAATTTTATTGATAAAATGATGCGGGTACAATTCTGTTTGTTCCATTGATTATCTCCGTGATTCGAGGGCTGGAGCAACGTATTTCTCGAACGTAGGATGATGCGGGCTTTCATGGATTTATTTGATATCCATGAAGTATGTTGTGGATCTTCTTGAATTACTTGATTATCAAGAATTATCCGGCAACTTTTTTTATCTCTTTGTGAATATCTCGTGAGTTTATGGGATTTTGAGATGATCTCTATTTTTTGAGATATCTTTTCAAAGGGAATATGTGATCCTTTTTATAGGTAGGGTTTATGGTAGAGTAACCTCCAAGAAACTCTGATAGACTCCTAAAATTTGAAGAGTCATGTAATATATTGAATTTAGGATTTAACTTGATCCTTTAAAATTTCGATGTCTACACTTAGGCTTTCTTTAATTTTAAATTTGTGTTATTTAATAAATATTTGAAAATCATGCTAAAAGCATTTTTGTTTCTGTTTTCAGTATTAGGTCATATAAACAACAATCATTTTCATAAAATTTGCCGACATAAGCCCTCATAAACAACAAGACACATGAAATTTTTTGTGCGACAGAACTTCTTCATTCTTGAGCTAGTTAAATAGAAACGATATTTTTTTATATATATTTTATCATTTTATATAACTCAAACACTTAATCTAATAATATGTACGTAATTTTTAAAAAATATAGAGTACACGTGCGTATCCTAAAACTAGTATAAAAAAGAGTGTAAAATTCTTATCAAGTAGGTAAATTGTGTCATTAAGGATAAATTAGAATGCTAATTTTAAACAGTTTTCAACTAGAGAAATATGTCATCATTTTTTAAAGGGAAAAAAGGCTAAAATTGTCTTTATACTATCGAAAATTAGTCTCTTTTTTTTGTGTGGTTAAACTGTAAAATTTTATTAACCAAGTAAACTATTTACATTCACCCGCTCATTTGACTCTAGAGTCGGGTCTTACAAAAAAAAATTAGCCATGTTTATACTCGTTTCTACTTTCGGTCCAAATATACGCATGTTGTTAAGAAAGTAGACAAAATCGTCCCTAACCCTAACGGTTGTCCATGACTCAGCAACTAAAATGACACGGTAGACTCCACGTCACTATTTATTTCCATATTGAATAATAAATAACTAAACCCACTAAAATTAGTCTTCTCTTTCTCTAACAATATACCACCATTGCTGCAAATTGAAGGTTCTTGTCCTTCTCTAACAACATAACAAAAATGGCATATAAAAATATTATAGTTAGCCTCTTTTTTATGGGCTAAATAATATAGCTAGCTTTTCTATGATCTACGATAACTACACTGTTTTAAATTCTACTATGTTAATATAGTACCAGCATCAACTCTTTTGCAGGCTAATACACACGAATCGTTTATACATTTTGGTATTGACGTATAAAAAGCGTAGAGCATTTATTTCAAAACTATATATTCTTCAATTGCTTAAGTTTTGATGCCGTTTGAAATTATGAATTTATTCTCCAGCTGTAGATTTATCAATTGAACAGTAGTAAGCGCAATATAGTTTCCTATTACCGAATGTTTGATAAAGTGTTGGACTTAGTGAACTATCCTGAACTTAGTGTTAAAGTCAGAAAAGATCTATATGCAAAGAAAACGTCGTACTTCTTGAATTGCGAGTGGAAGAAGGAGTGGAGGGAGGGTAAAATAGGTTGGGAAAGCTGAGATGACATGCCGTGTGGTATCCATTTTATCAAAACACAAGTGCCACATAGGATTAGGAGTCCACTTTGGACAGACTTAACGAAGAAGGGGTATATTCGAACCATTTAGGTAATAGCATGAGTATTTTTATACCTATAGTATAACAGAAGATAACAATGATCATTTTCTCATAGTAAATGGGCATAATTTGCCCTTTTCCCTAGAATTAATCTTAAAACGCAATACTCTACCTCAAGGTATAATCACGAGACAGAATAAAATTACTATATTTAAATTATATTTATCGTTAGACATAATTTTGTTTCACTTTACTATCGTTTGTATCATGAATAAGAAGACGAAAGATAAGAAAAAGGGAAAAAACTCTGATAAGCTTTAAATCTTGCATCACTTGAGTAGTGTTTTCAAAAGAAATTAGGGTAATTCTCAATGCAGTTATGTCAAATATAACTTGAAATGAGTGTTAAGAGCAAAAGCCTCAATACGCAAAACGCCCTATTCTCACCAATGAGGAAAAAATATGCAAGTTCTCGAGCAAACTCAATGCTTATCGTCACACGAAAGAAGAATAAGATTAAAATACTGATTTATTTTTTCATGACAAACAGATAAAAGTATAATACATAACAAAATATATAAAAATAATAGATATCAGGACTTTGTGTTCAACAAAAACAACTTATTTGTAATTGCTTTTGTTTTATTCTTAAAAAGTAGAAAGAGGAAGAGTAGCGTGAGAAAGAAGATGGTAATATGTTTCTATTTCGTCTTTATTTGCCCTGCGATTTAAGAAACTAGATTTCTTTATCTTTAATAGAAATTTGAAGGCAAGAAACACTTCATTATCAGAAACTTATATATTAACTAGAAAATACGTGAAAGGAGTTTAATATACGCGGTAGTTCAATAGTTATAACTAAAAAGGGCCTTAAATACCCATATGGTTTGCTAAATGATTTATAAATACTCTCCGTCCATCTATCCGTCTAAAAAAGCACACGGCGCTAATTTTATTAATAAAATTACCCTCACGTCTAACAGCAAAATCTGTGGGCCTTCAATTTAATGACGTGACGGTTTTTTACAGGACCACGTCGCAAACTCGATCAGAAACAAAAAATGGATATTTATTTTGACTCACTTACATGATTCGACCCTAGGTATAAAATTACATTGATCCATATGAGAAAAAATATTTTTTTTACCATGCTTGCCTATTACCAAATGTGTATTCAGTGGTTAGTTCGATATAAATTTTTCTCTTTCACTTTTGTAATACAAAATATTTATTTTCTTATTTGAGATATCTACAATTAATTTGATACAAGATACTCTTTCCCCTTCCGTTGGTGAAAGGTGCGCATAAACAAGAAAGATATATATGGGTGTGTGCAACAATTTTTCATTAGTTAAAGTGAGATCTCTCACTATGAACAACTTGGTTCTTTTTCGGGAACTTCCTACTTCCCATATTTTGCCCGACTTCATTGAACGTTTTCCGATATGTATATTGTGAACATACGGTTATAGAGAGAAGACATGTGAAAAATGGTTTAAAAGGGTATTTTTATTGATGGGTTTAATGTAATTTTATGACCCCAAGTAAGAAAATTTAGGATCGGATCATGTAAGTGGGTCAAAATAAGATCCATTTTTATTACTGTCCGAGCTTGCCATGTGGCCCAGTAAAAATTGTCACGCCATTAAATTGAAGACCCACAGGTTCTACCGTTAGACGTGAAGATAATTTTATTAATAGAATTATTATCGTGTACTTTTTTGGACTAATAGATGAATGGGGGAAATTTGTAAACCATTTAACAAATCATAGTGTTAGTTTAGGCCCTTTTTTGTATTTATAATCAAGGGCGGCTTCATAAAAGTAGTGGCCTAAAGCCAAATTTTAATAAGAGACCTTATACTTTTTTATTAGTAAATATACACACATATAAAGGGGATGTAGTGTTTTACCGGCGGGTTCAAATGAACCAATAACTTTCGACGTGGAGCAAAAATTTTATGTAAAATTTATCAAAATTGCAAAAACAGTAGATATGAACTCCTAACTTTAAAAATATAACGAGTTCAATGCTTAAAACCTTAAAAGTTGAACCCATAAATTTTAAACCCTGGATCCACTTTGCACACATATATGCAAATAGATTAATCTTGCCAAAAGATTTCATACTTATTGTTTATAGTATATATTCTTAAATGTTATAAAGTCTTTAACTTCACATAGTAATATTATTATTTATATTAGAAAAGGGTAACTTAAATAAATGAGATGTTAGACATATATTTACTTTATGGTACCTTTAATATTGTTGTAAAAAATATATTTACTAATTTAAGATTTAAGTAGTTTAATTCAGAGTTTTAAAAATATTTTCACTGTTAAAGAGTACACATCTTTCTTTCCTTTTTGACATTCTTTTGTACTTATTTTTTCTACAACATTAATATTATCTAGTCTGAAATTAAATTATAAAATCCATCATTATAAAATTTGGGGACCTAAATCAAGGCTTTACTAGTCTCACCCCTTATATTCTCAATCAAGTTTGTAGAGTTTTAATTAAGATAAGACTACAACGACAATAACATTAAAGACTGTGAGTGTGTTATTCAATTACCAAATATGAATGAAGCTGGTTGAAAAGTACGTTCATGGTGGGGCAATAGTTTGTAAATAGTTGTTGATCATCCGTGAGAGGCGACTCAACAGAACTGGTGGCCTAAAACCATAATATATTAAAAAGACCCTGAAACTTCTTTTATAAAGTTCATACAATATTGAGACACAAAAAACCTACATGATTTTGATCTAGTGGTGAGAGCGCAACTCATGATGTATGGGTTAGGCGCATGTCATATGGTATTGAATTCTTCCTTTTAAGTGAAAATGGTAAAGGGTGAGCCTATTATCCATCATGTTCTGAACCTTGCGACATTTGTCTCGTGAATTTCTTAGTTACAAAAGATGAGACACATGTGTGTGGATCAATCACACGTGACAAAAAGAAATAGTTAATCTAGAGAATTTGAGTTAAAAATGAAAAGTAAAATCGTGAGATAGCATGAAAAAAGATTACATAAAGAGGAAGAAAAATAGAATTAATTAGAAGGTAAATATATTATTTAATTTGGTGAGAGAACAAATTTATCCTATTAACTCACTCAATCCTACCTCTACCAAAATTTTAAAAATATTAAAATATTGAATTTTTTTATTAAATATTATATAAATATAAATTATAAAGTATATATTATATAATAATATAGTAGTGTTTCATATTTTTGGGGCTTAAATATTTAGAGGCCTAAGGCAAGTAGGGTGCTTATCAGGCGGATAATTACGCTTAACGGTTCAGTTAATCGATTATCGGATTATAAATGTAGTAATCAGCTAGCCATCCAATAAGACAACGAGCAGATTGGTATCAGATTGACAATTATGGGGCGGTTATCGGGCGGCTTATCGGCTAAACCAAATAGAATTTTTTTGAACAAACAATACCAAACGTCCAAATGCATAGTTCAAACTGTCTCAGTTAGTTGTAGTAGTTTTTCCTAATTAGAAGCCGAAACGACTGCCAATGCCTACAGACAGACGGCAGTTCTATTGAGAATGAGAAGGGCTTTAGCCATTTAGGTTTTAATAGCACTTTATACACATAGGGGTAAAAGTATAAATATAAAAAATCTTAACGGGTTAACGGTTTATCCGATAAGAAAATTAAGTAATCCGCTCCCAAACCGTTAAACCCTTAATTATAAAATCTCAATTTGTTCACCATCCATTATCATGGTAATTCGATACCAATAAGCCGATAAGCCATCAAATCGGTTCGGTTAACAATTTCGATTCGGTTAACAGTTTCGGTTCGGTTTTAAACCCGCCTTAAATGCAAGGTTTCACTTGCCTTACCCTAGAGCCGCCCTTATTTATAATTTTGTTCAAAATGTAACTCTCTCTATTTTCAGTTTCGTTATTGGTTTTAGAAATCTGTTTCTTCTAATGATATTTTCAAAGTAAAATTTCTCTTAATTTGTTTTAATCTAACATTTGCAAAACAAATTTTATCTCTTACAAAATATAATGGCAATTCTAGTTTTAAAGGAAACTAATAAAAGAAGAGAATAAAGATACATAAGCTGTTATAAAATAAAATATTTAGATATTATTTACATGTATGTAAGTATGAAATTAAAACTCACTGTATCCACTTAGACAACTGAATTAATCTAAATTAAATGATGTTAGATCTACATAGCTTAGAAATCACTATAATTGTAACGATCCGATAAGTCGTTTTACTTTTTAGAATCATGTTCCCCTATATAAGACTCCCAGTATGTGCTTTACTGTTTTATGATTTGCGGGGATAGTTAGTTCAGGATTTGAAAGAGTTCGGGTTGAAATCGGAATACTTGGTTCCTTAAGTTGACTTTAAAAGGCTAAATTTGACTTCGTTCAATATTTTGAGTAAACGACCTCGAAATCGGGATTTGACAGTTCCAATAGGTCCGTATGATGATTTCGGACTTGGGTGTACGTTCGGATCGAGTTTTGGATGATTCAGGCGCGATTCGACACCTAATAGTGGGAGTTGGCTCTTTGAAGGTTTTTGAAGGTCTTTAAATTTAGTTTAGAGTAGGTTTTGGTGATATCGAGGTCCAAATGGAATTTCAAAATCGGGAATAGTTCTGTATGGTGATTTAAGACTTGCACGCAAAATTTGGTGTCATTCCGGATAATTTAAGTATGATTCGACGCGTCCGAAGCGATTTGGAAACTTGAAGTTCATATTTTGATTCAATTTGGTTTTGGGGTGTGATTCTTGGTTTTGTTGTTGTTTTACGCGTTTCAAGTGTTTGAGCAGGTCTGTATTATAAACTTATTGGTGTAGTTGGCTCGGGTGAGTTTCGGATCGCCCAGAGCTAAGTTTAGGAAACCAGATTTTCCAGTTCTGGTTTCATTCTTCGTGGACGTGGGAGGGCCATCGCGTTCGCGAAGAAGGATTTGAGGGCAGTGCGCAATTTCCCTTCAAGTTCACGGTCAGGTCTCGCGTTCGCGAAGCCTGGTGAGACTAGGCCTACGCGTNCGAACCCCCCCCCCCCCCTCGCGTTCACGTAGAGGAAATGGGGTCGGGGAGGGCCAGTGTACCTTGCTCTTCACATTCACATTAGAGTTGTCGCGTTCGTGATGCCTAGGCAACTTAGGCCTTCGCGAACGCGAGGCTTCTTCCGCATTCGCGAAGAAGGCGAATTTAGCTGGACCAAATCCATGTCTTAAATACGGGACTTAGATCATTTTCACACACTTGGGCGATTTTGGAGCTTCAAAAATGGGGATTTCAACCTAGCTATTGAAGGTAAGTAATTTCTACCTAATGTGAGTTTAATACATAGATTATGGGTAAATTTTAACATGTAAATTTGTGAAATTTATGGGTTAGAAGAAAACCCTAGGTTTTGATAAAAATGGATTTAACCACGAAATTGATTATGGAATTTAGTAAAAATCATATATTTGAGTTCATGAGGTTATGGATAACAACTTTCTTCCAAAATTTTTGGAATCCGAGCACGTGGGCCCGGGGGTGAATTTTAGGGATTCTTCAAATAGGCTTGGGAAATCACTTTGATAGTTAGGATATGAACTTTTGACATGTATTGATCAATTTATATAATATTTGACTAGTTTCGAGTCGTTTGGCACCGAATTGAGGGTTTGAGCACAATTTTTGACCGGAAAGTAGGCTTCGAGACGACGTAAGTCTATTTTCTAACCTTGTAAGAGGGAATTAACCCCATATTTGAATTAATTAATATGTGCGCCTATTCGTGGGAGCTACGTACCCACGAGGTGACGAAAGTCCGTACGTAGCTACTAATTATGCTATTATCCGGATAGTTTAGGACCCATATCATGCTATAGTTGCAATGTTTGCACCCTATTTGTTAACGTAATTGCTTAAGGCCTCATTTGTTTGCACTTATTGGAGGTCTGAATCTTAATCATTCAGATCTCAGACATTAAGTGCGCTTGTTTTTAAAGTCTGAATCTTAATTATTCAGATCATCATTAAGTATTTTTTTTACTTCACAACCACTTAATGAGTCTGAATAGGTCTATATGATTAAGATCTATAACAGAGACTTAATTTCATTAAAATGCTATCACATATACATTATTAACTGCCGCCACCGCTTACCATTATCAACTACCATCATGCCACCACCACCACCATACTCAACCACCACCACCACCACTACGCCACCATTATCCTCAATCATAGTCGTCACCATTATCAACCATCACCACCCACTATCCCACCACTCCGACCACCATATATCATTTTCACCCACAATCAACACTCATCCACTTCGACTACCACAATTGACCACCCCATCACTATCAACAACCACAACCGACATTGCCCATTATTATAACCACCTACCACCCACCCACCACCTTTCTGAATCACAACTACTACCACCACACGCCATTATTAACTATCACCACCCATCACCCACCACCCACCACCCTCAATCATAATCGCCACCACTACCAATCACTACTAGCTACTAGCATGAACCACCATCATCAACCAAAACTACCACCAACTACCGCCTTTAGTCGACATTCACCCGTTAGCCATCACCACCAATAACTATCATATTTTTAAAAACTATATATTTTATTGATAGAATATTAGTTTAGTTAGAATTTTATTTGAATTTTATGTTTATTAATTTTTAAATAAAGATAATTTTTGTACATTCAGATGTTACAAATAAAACAATCTTAATTATTTCTATTCAGATCTTAATACACATCTTAATATATTCATATGTGTATTCAGATTCATATGTTTTGATCGTAAAAAAAGTAAATGAGGCCTAGTGATATTGAAAATTTATAAAAGAATGGTAAAAGGTTAAATTTCACTAACCTGAAGTTGTGAATGAGACACTTGACCATTATTGAGAATTTTGTGTTTCTTTAAGGTATTTTCTTTTGTGGAGCGGGCCGAACGTCTCGGTAGCAGATAGATGCATCTATGGTTCGTGCCGTTCGACCCTCGGCAGTGCACAATTTAAATATTTTGCTGTTGGATTGGGTCGTTCGACCTCGGCATAATTCGCGCATGATAAATCTTTGGAACCATTTAATTGATATTGCTTCACTGGCCTGAGATATAAATTATTAAATGATGAAAATAAATTCGGGACTTAATATTCGTGAAAAGATTATGTACTGTTATCGAGTTTTCGGTATTATTCATGCAATCCATGCTTAATTATAATTCTGACATATTATTGTTAGCCCATAGTAAGTGTCAAGTCGACCCCTCGTCACTACTTCTTCGATGTTAGACTGGATACTTACTGGGTACATGTTGTTTATGTACTCACGCTACACTTCTTCACTTAATGTGCAGGATTCGAGGCAGGTGCATCTGGGTATCAAACCGACGCACACGCTTGATCCCTATTATGAGACTATACAGTGAGCTGCCTTCCGGGCCGTTCTGCAGAAGCCGTAGTCTCTCTTTTGTTTTATTGTTCTGTCTATTTCATTTAGGACAGTAGAGTAGTGTCACGCCCCTAAATCATAAACCGGCCTTGATGCCGTCTATCGTGGAACTAGGCTAGCCAACAATTACATACTTACAGTTTTCTTTTCAAAAATTTCCAAAATCATTATCAACATATCATAAAACATATATAAATCTCTGAAGTTTTATGCAAAACAAACAAAGCTAAACAGTCTACACCCATCCCCAAGATCTGGAGCCAACAGGTCATGAGCATCTAAGAATACTACTGTCATAACACATAAATCTCGGAACAGAGAAACTAGTACCAAACAAGGAAGGGAAACATAAATGTTGTGAGCGCTGAACAACTACCTCGATGTCCCAACTCCGGCTCCACGCGTAATAAGAAAGCTAGTGCTCGGCACCAGCACCTGAATCTGCACACAGAAGTATATGGAGTAAAGATGAGTACGCCAACTCAGTATTAATGAAAATAAATCAGGTCTTGAGCAGTAAGAACGCACATAGAATCAAATCATCAAGTCACAATAAAATAACCTTTCTTTCCAACAGTGTATACAACAAATCAGTACGCTTTAAAAGCCAATTTCAGTAAAACTCTTTTGAAACATTGAAATTTCCAATGATTTCAGTAAAATACCCAAGAAGTATTAGTTTAAAGATAAAATGAACCATAAATATTCACTCAGGTAAAACAAGTATCATAAACCGCCCCTCGGGCTAGTCACTGATAACTTGGATTTTTGCCTTGTTTTCCGTTCTTCTAGACCTAAGTTTTGGTTATAATTATATACAAAGTAGCCCCGAAAACTCATATGTTGTGCTTGATGCAGGATTGAACCAGAAATGAAGACATTCAGTCAAAAATAAGCTCAAAACAGGAGTGAATCTGGCACAAGCACCAAGGACAACAAAAACACTGATCAAGTAAAAAAAGCCACCGCGGCCGCGGTCCTTGTTTCACGGTCCGCGGTCCTTGTTTCGCGGTCCTTATTTCGCGATCCGCGGTTCACAACTTCAGAGAGGTGGAATTCAAGGCTTATCTCACCGCGGCCGCGGTCCATATTTTGCGGTCCACGGTCGAGCATTTTTCGAAGCCCAGTGGTTAAGCACCCAGTTGCCTTTCGCGGACCACGGTCGTGTTTTCGCGGTCCGCGGTGGCCCCGCATGGGCATTTTTGTCCGAAATTCTAGCAGATTATAAATAGCTTATTTTGTAAAAAATTTTAGGTATCGGGTAATTTCTGAAGTAGAGAGCACGTGTATACTTTTGGGTTTTCATCTTTTTAGCTTTATTATTGTATTTTTAACATTGAACCTTCAATATCTTTGTTAAAAATCAATTAATGGTTTCTCTTTCTTCTCTATCATTGCTTCTATCTTTGATTATGAGTAGTTATACCCATTAGCTAGGGTTGTGGCTCAACCCTAGTGTGGGTATATAATGGGTTTTTGCAATTAATGTTGGGAAATTAATGGGTGTTGGATATTTAGGCTAATTGAGGGTTCTTATAGCCATAATTAGTGGTTGCAAACACTAATTAGCCTTTCCATGACTTGGGTCCTTCTTGAGAAAGAGGACTTAAGTCTAGAAAATTAGCCTAATAGGAAATTAGGGCATTATCAAGAGATTGGTAGTCCCAATCAATTGGGTTAAACCCAGAAATGGTAAAACCCTACTTGAGCCCTAATTAACGGGTTAAACCTCGAGAGAGTAATACCCTACCTAAACCTCAATTGCTTGATTAATTGACACCCAATTGGCCTCGAGAGAGGTAATTAGGGCAAAGCCACTCAAAACTACCGAGAGGTATAGAGTGGGTATGTTCGTGCATTGGTTATAGCTGTAGCCCAAATCAATATCCCGACCTTAGAATTGAAATCCGTTATGTATCCACCTAGACAAGGGTCACGACCCTAGTGCCTTTATCATCATCAGAAAACAACACCAAAAACAATATAGCCATTACTTAGCATACAATCAATAGACTATAATTAGCATAGCTCAAACCAAGCAAATGTTTAGAAGTGCAATTAGAAACACTCGACCCTTCTAGATTACTTGGACACTCACTCCAATTATAGACTCCATGTGGATTCGACCCCGATCATTCGGGTAAAAGCTACACGATCCTTGCCTTCATATTTATATAGTAGTGTGGGTGAGGTGTGATCACATTTTGGCGCTGTTGCCGGGGAGTCTAACAGTGTGACTATCTTTGTGACTAGAAGCGTAGCGTGTTTTCCTTCCTTCTATATTTTTCTTTTAACTGCCTTGTTTTATTCACTTAGGTACAATGGCTGATCCATTGGGAAATGTGATTCCGGGGGAGGAGGTATATGATAATCAGGAAGAGGAAATCAATCAACTTCCTCCACCAAGAAGGGGCCGACAGGCCAACAACCAAGATGATATTCCAGACCCTCCCCCACCTTTGCCTCCTAGGGCTGCCCCTCGGGTCCTACCAAACGAGGGGTACGCAAGTGCCATTGTCCCGCCGAGGATTCGGGCAGGGAACTTTCAAATCACGAATGTTATGCTTACTCTCCTTGAACAACGTGGATATTTCACCGGGGTCGCGCATCAAAATGCCTACAAGCATCTCAAGGGCTTCGTGGATACTTGTTGGGGGAGTAAACAAACCAACGTCTCGGAGGATGCACTTAGACTCTGATTGTTCCTCTTCTCTCTTCGGGGGAAAGCACTAGATTGGTTGGAGCATCTTCCCAATCACTCAATCTCAACCTGGGACGAGCTCGCAAATAAATTTATTGCAAAGTTCTTCTCCCCAAGTCATATGGCGACACTCCGTGATAAGATTTTGGCATTCAAACAAGAGCCAAACGAGCCATTGCACGAGATATGGGAACGATATAGAACCATAGTGAAGGAGTGTCCGAATAATGATATGACCAAGTCTATGTTGCAACAAACCTTCTACCGGGGAATCAACACCGTAAACCAATGTGTGGTCAACCAATTGGCCGGAGGTAATTTCATGAAGTTGACCTACCCGGAGGCATGTGAAGTTCTTGATGAAATGGACGACACATCTTCGGCTTGGCAAAGTAGAGCAAATGTGCCTCAAGGGGAGACCAGTGTGAATAGTCTCCACAAGGAACTCCAAGAGCAAGGGCAAGCAATTGCCGAGCTCACAACAACCATGACCCAACTTGCTAAAGCCCAACTCCAACAATTGCAAGGGCCGAAGCAAGTGAATGCTATGGAAGGAGTGAATATGCAAGGAAACCAAAGGAGACCCCGGGGGAATGCTAGGCAAAACCGTGGAGATCAAGGTGATCAAGGGCCGAGTGGTCACGACCAAGATGAGGGTTATGATGACCAAGATGAAGATGTTATGTATGCAAATAACTACCAAGGGCAAGGCAATAGTCAAAGCAACAACCAAGGTTGGAGAAATCAGGGTAAAAATCAAAGTTGGAGGAATCAAAGGCTACGAAACTGGAACAACAACAATGCTAGGAATTGGGGCAATACTATTGATCATCAATGGAACAACAATAATGACCAGCAGTGGGGGAACAACAACGAGGAGAATTGGAGTGGAAGAAACTACAACAACAACTGGGAGGCGAAGGTAGTCGGGGGTTGGGTTTTCAAAGGCCCCCGATGTACCAACAACCAAGCAACCCTCCTCCATATCAATCTCAAGGTCAAATTTCTTCAAACTCGTACATGGGTCGAATAGAAAATATGTTCAAACAGATGATGGAGAAGAATGCAGACTCAGACGCCCAGTTGGCCTCCCACAGTACCTCTATTCAGAATCTCGAAGTACAAATGTGCCAAATCTCACATGCCTTAAACACACACCTGAAGGGTGCACTATCGAGTGATACGGTGGTAAACCTCAAGGGTGGGAATAATAACAATACCGGTCACGCCATGGCGGTGACTACAAGGAGTGGAAAAGGTGGTGAAACAAGTACTTCGGGGCAAAAGAAGATTATTGTTGATGATGAAGACATGCCTCAAGAAGAGTCACCGGTTGATGTGGAACAAGTGATGGATGAGCCAAGAGAAGGTGAAGTAAGATTTGACATTCATGACATTGGGGAGGACTTGGAAAAGAATGTTAACCCATCTAGGGAACACATTATTGACATGTCGGAACCGGTGGACCCACAAGCCAAGGCACCATTGCCTGGGCCACCTCCTCCCTACCCTCAAAGATTGGCCAAAAAAAAGCAAGAGGCTCAGTTCAAAAAGTTCATTGATATGATGAAGAGTCTCACCATCAATGTACCATTGGTAGAAGCTTTGGAACAAATGCCTAGATACGCCACTTAGTGACAAAAAAGCGGTCCATGGAGTGTGAGACCATCAAGATGATTCACCAAGTGAGTGCTATTGTTCACTCCATGGCACCAAAACTTGAGGATCCGGTTGACTTTACTATTCCTTGCACGATTGGGAGTGCAGACTTTGCAAAAGCCCTATGTGATCTTGAGGCAAGTATCAATTTGATGCCATATTCTGTGTTTAAGACTTTAGGCATCGGACAACCTAGGGCGACCTCTATGCGTTTGCAAATGGCAGATAGGTCGATGAAGAGGCCCCTAGGTATTATTGATGATGTGCTAGTGAGACTGGACAAGTTTATATTGCCAGCAGATTTTGTCATCCTTGACTGTGAAGTTGATTTTGAGATCCCCAATATCTTGGGGAGGCCTTTCCTTGCCACCGGGAAGGCCTTGGTTGATGTTGAAGCTGGGGAACTCACATTCAGAGTGGATAATGAGAAAGCGGTCTTTCATGTATGCAAATCTATGAAGCAACCCAACAGTAATGAAGTTTGCTCTTTTATGGACCTCGTGTCTGAGGTTATTATTGATGATGCCAGTGCTATGATCCATATTGATGACCCTGTGGAGTTGGCCCTATTGAATCATGAAGACTCCGTGGTGGATGGTATTATTGAAAGCACCCACGCCCTTCAAGGCATGGGGTCTTATTCCTATGCTCCAAGAAAATTGTCATTGGACTTGGAGAACCAAAAGACTCCACCAACAAAGCCATCTATTGAAGAACCTTCAAATCTGGAGTTGAAGCCACTTCCTTCCCATCTCAGGTATGAATATCTTGGTCCCTCATGTACTTTACCCGTTATTCTTTCCGCTTTCTTAACCCAAGTGCAGGTAGACTCAACTTTGAAAGTGCTAAGGAGGAGGAAGAAAGCAATCATGTGGACTTTGGCGGATACTCGGGGTATTAGCCCCGCCTTTTGCATGCACAAAATCATATTGGAGGATTGGTACAAACCCTCCGTGGAACATCAAAGAAGACTCAATGAAGCTATGCATGAGGTAGTGAAGAAAGATATTATAAAATGGCTCGATGCGGGAGTTGTCTATCCAATTTTGGATAGCGCTTGGATCTCTCCGGTCCAATGCGTTCCAATAAAAGGTGGTATGACGATAATCAAAAATGACAAAGATGAGCTCATTCCCACAAGAACGGTTACCGGATGGTGGGTGTGTATGGACTACCGCAAGCTCAACAAGGTGACCCGCAAAGACCATTTTCCTTTACCATTCCTAGATCAAATGTTGGATAGGCTCGCAGGCCGGGCCTTTTATTGTTTTCTCGATGGGTATTCTGGATATAATCAAATTGTTTTCGCCCCGGAGGATCAAGAGAAGACTACTTTTACTTGCCCATATGGCACTTTTGCCTTTGCTCGTATGCCATTCGGGCTTTGCAACGCCCCGGCCACTTTCCAAAGATGTATGATGGCAATCTTCACCGACATAGTGGAGGACTTTCTTGAAGTGTTTATGGACGACTTTAGTGTCGTCGGGGATTCTTTCGATGAATGCTTGGGTAATCTTGATAGGGTCCTCGCTCGGTGTGAAGAAACGAATTTGGTCTTGAACTGGAAAAAATGCCACTTTATGGTGGAAGAGGAAATCGTATTGGACCATAAGATTTCAAAAAATGGCATTGAGGTCGACAAAGCAAAGATCGAGGTTATTTCAAAGTTTCCACCACCTATTTCAGTGAGAGGAGTCCGAAATTTCCTTGGCCATGCCGGTTTTTACCGGCGCTTTATCAAATACTTATCTAAGGTGGTGAATCCATTGTGCAATTTCCTTGAGAAGGATGCTAAATTCCATTTTGATGAGCATTGTATGCATGCTTTTGAACTCTTAAAACACAAGCTCACTATTACTCCCATCATCACGGTGCCAGATTGGAGCGCACCCTTTGAACTTATGTGTGATTCAAGCTATGTTGTTGTGGGCGTTGTGCTTGGACAAAGGGTGAACAAAGTTTTTCACCCAATTTACTATGCCAGCAAGACAATGAGTTCGACTCAAATAAACTACACAGTCACAGAGAAGGAGCTTCTAGCTATAGTCTTTGCCATGGAGAAATTTTGCCCTTACTTGATGGGTGCCAAGGTCATAGTTCACACTGACCATGCGGCACTCCGGTACCTCATGACCAAGAAGGATTCCAAGGCAAGGCTTATGCATTGGGTGTTGCTACTACAAGAGTTTGATTTAGATATCGTGGACCGAAAAGGGAGTGAGAATCAAGTAGCCGATCATTTGTTCCGGTTGGAGGAACAAGGACGTCCTTGTGACGGACTTGAGATCAATGATAGTTTCTCGGATGAACAACTCCTTTCAATGTCAATGCAAGAGATGCCATGGTTTGCGGATATTTCTAATTACCTCGTCACCGGAGTTGTCCCTTGTGAGCTCTCTTCGAACCAAAGGAAGAAGCTTAGAAGGGACAACTTGGATTTCTATTGGGACGAGGCTTATCTTTTCAAGATTTGCATCGACGGGGTGATCCAGAGATGTGTACCAGAAGAAGAGCAACTAGATATCCTTGAGTCTTTCCACTCCTCACCGTATGGTGGTCATCATGGAGGGGCGAGAACGACCTCTAAAGTGCTTAGTTGTGGGTTCTTTTGGCCCACTTTGTATAAGGATGCTAGCGATCTAGTAAAAAGGTGTGATGAATTCCAAACAGCCGGGGGAATTTCCAAGAAGGACGAGATGCCTCTAAATTTAATTCTTGAAGTGTATATCTTTGACGTTTGGGCATCGACTTCATGGGTCCATTTGTGAGTTCATGTGGAAACGCATACATCTTGGTAGCAGTTGATTATGTGTCTAAGTGAGTGGAGGCCGTGGCCTTACCAAATAATGAAGCGCGGAGTGTGATAGCCTTTATGAAGAAGAATATCTTTACTAGGTTTGGCACTCCACGAGCCATCATCAGTGACGGGGGGGGGGGGTCACATTTTTGCAATAAAGCCTTCAACTCCTTACTTTCCAAGTATGGGGTCAATCATAAAGTCACTACCCCGTATCACCCTCAGGCTAGTGGCCAAGTTGAAGTATCTAACAAGGAGATAAAGAGCATTTTATAAAAAACGGTCAATGCCAATAGGACCGACTGGGCCAAGAAATTAGATGATGCTCTTTGGGCTTACCGAACTGCTTACAAGACCCCAATTGGGATGTCCCCGTATCGTTTGGTCTTCGAAAAAGCTTGCCACCTTCCGGTGGAATTGGAGCACAAGGCTATGTGGGCCTTGAAAAAGTTGAATTTGGAATGGGATGTAGCTGCAAATCTTCGGGTGGAGCAATTGAATGAGTTGGATGAGTTTAGATTCCATGCATAATCCAGTTCGTCCTTGTATAAGGACAAAATGAAGTACCTACATGACAAATGTGCTCGAGGAAAAGAGTTCAAGGTTGGAGATTTGATATTATTGTTCAATTCTCGGTTGAGGTTATTCTCGGGAAAACTCAAATCCAAATGGAGCGGACCTTTTGAAGTGGTATTTGTTACTCCGTTTGGGGCTCTTGACCTCAAGAACAAAAGTGGTGAAGTTTTCAGAGTAAATGGTCACCGGGTCAAGCACTATCTTGGCAAGGTCGATGACAGCCACGTGGTGGCACTTCTTCATTTGAAATGATCTTGGTAACATGCGTCGTGCCGCGACGTTAAATCAAGCGCTTCATGGGAGGCAACCCATGTGTCTTTATTTTTGTTTTCTTTTGTTTTTCTTTGTAGAATAGGATTCATTTTTGCACTAACTGGTTTTTGAATGTTGTAGGATGATTTTGACACAGGAAATGTGGCTAAGTATAGAAAAACAGGTCTCTGAACCTCGCTTCGCGGCCGCGGTCATCTTTTCGCGTTCCGCGAAGGCAAAGTACTGCAAAGTGCCTCTCTGAAACCTAGCTTCGTGGCCGCAGTCATCTTTTCGCGGTCCGCGAAGGCAGGTTACTGCAAGGTGCCTCTTTGAACATGCCTCACCGCGGCCGCGGTCAATTTTTCGCGGACCGCGGTGACTCCTTGAAGTTTTATGCAAAACATATATAAATCTCTGAATTTTTATGCAAAACAAAAAAGCTAAACAATCTACACCCATCACCAAGATCTGGAGCCAACATGTCATGAGCATCTAAGAAAACTACCAAGGATACTACTATCACAATACATAAATCTCGGAACAGGGAAACTAATACCAAACAAGGAAGGGAAACAGAGATGCTGTGAGCGCTGAACAGCTACCTCGATGTCCCAACTCCGGCTCCACGCGTAATAAGAAAGCTAGTGCTCGGCACTAGCACCTGAATCTGCACACAAAGGTGCAGGAAGTAATGATGAGTACACCAACTTAGTAGTAATGAAAATAAATCAGGTCTTGAGCAGTAAGAAACACATAGAATCAAATCATCAAGTCACAATAAAACAACCTTTCTTTCCAACAGTGTATACAACAAATCAGTACGCTTTAAAAGCCAATTTCAGTAAAACTCTTTTGAAAAATTGAAATTTCCAATGACTTCAGTAAAATACCCAAGAATTATTAGTTTAAAGATGAAATGAATCATAAATATTCACTCAGGTAAAGCAAGTATCATAAATCACCTCTCGCGCAAGTCACCACTCAGAATTAGTCACTCAGCATACCTCACAATCACTCATCATCAGCCACTCGGGCAACCTCATTGTCACTCATGCCTCCCAATCACTCATCGTTCGGCACTCGGCACTCGCACTCAGTAGGTACCTACGCTCACTGGGGGTGTACAGACTCCGGAGGGTCTCCTACAGCCCAAGCGCTATAACAAGCCAAGGCATGGCCTCAATCACTCTTGCACTCGACCGCTCTCGTATCATAGCAGCGTAACATGCTGCGGCGTGCAGCCCGATCCAATATCATATACTCACAAATCAGGCCTCGGCCTCACTCAGTCATCATATACAATGTAACATGTTGCGCCGCGCAGCCCGATCCATAATATCCTCACAACATTGGCCCTCAACCTCACTCAGTTAGAAACCTCTCAAAAGCCGCACGAGCTATCAGTAAAACGGGGTACTCGACCCAAAATATCATTTTAAATCACTAACAATGTAAATAAGACTGAGTTTT
Organism: Nicotiana undulata; assembly: GCA_005239495.1. Taxonomy (NCBI): domain Eukaryota; kingdom Viridiplantae; phylum Streptophyta; class Magnoliopsida; order Solanales; family Solanaceae; genus Nicotiana; species Nicotiana undulata. Next base: position 76,719 of record ML298184.1, on the reverse strand, counting down.
GAAATCTGCTAAACATAGCATGACTGAGTGTAAAACATGAATCAACACAGTGAGGAATAGTAGTAAATAGCCCCCAAGGGGTCCAAACAGGTCGGCACAAGGCCCCAAACATGGCGTGCAACCCAAAAATACGGTAATAGTCTTAAAACACAATTTATTATATGATTTAAAAATAATTACACAACTCATAGGTTCCGTGGGAAGGACCAAGTATGAATCTCTAATCAGTGCACGCCAACCACTCGTCATCCAGTGTGTGCGTCACTCCCAAAACAGTGAGAAGATGCTAAGTCCGGGGTTTCATACCCTCAGGACAAGATTTAAAGTCATTACTTACCTCAAACTAGCCCGACAAGCTACTTTGCAATATTCTTGCCCCTCGAATTGTCTCCTGAATGCTCCGAATCTATCAAAACCAGATTTATCACATCAAAATATGCTAGGGAGATGAAACCCAATCGAAAAGTATCAACATTAGGCACAATTTCCGAAATTGGCTAAACCCGACCCCTGGTCCCACGCCTCGGAACTCGATAAAATTTATACCATAATGATCTTCATCCTCTCACGAGTCTATACATATCAAGAACACTGAAATCGGAGTTCAAATGACCCCTCAAATCCCCATTAGAAGGTCTCTTAATCTCAAGCCCTAATTACCCATTTTTACACTGATTTTGTCCAGACCAGAATCCTAATCCGAGTCGTGATGGCGCCCAGCGACGGGGTTAGGCAAGCCAACGCAAACTACACCAAGTGCTACCCTTCCCATCTAATTAAACAAGTCAGTGGTTACCAGTTATAACAACTAACATGATACTAGCCTTGAGCGAAAGTAAGTCATAGTAGATACAAAGCCGAGATATAACATACACATGGATATACATCCCAAAACCCCAAAAATATAAATACACTACGCGTGTGTGCCAGGAACTAGTGTCACGAGTGTCATGGGCAACTACTGAATATACAATGACTACAATATATACAGAGTCTCCGTCTGAATGAAATGGACAGAGGAATACAACAAAAGAGCTCCAGGGTGCTGCTAGAAAGTCGCCGGGAAAGCAGCTCACCGTGAAGTATGACCACGCTATCAATATCCAGCACCGGCCTGATAGTCAGACGTGCTAGCCTCCGGACCTGTACAGTCAAGTGCAGAAAATAAAA
>ML298184.1:24558-75300 GCA_005239495.1 Nicotiana undulata | reverse complement strand
ATGTGGGCCTAACTACCCGGACATAACAATAATAGCCGCTACGTACGGACTCTCGTCACTTGGCGCGTACATATCCCCCAAACAAGTTACACATAGCATATACATCACCTATGGAGAAAGTTCCCTCTTACAAGGTTAGAAAGGAGACTCACCTCGTGTCGAATCTACCCCTCGGACCACAATTGCGCCCGAAACTCCGAATTCTATACCCGAGGACTCGCAACTAGTCAAAAGGTATACAATAACATCAATGCATGTTCAATGCGATAACTTGTCTTAGTTATTCAATAAAATCGCTATTCTTGAAGAATTCCCAATTTCCAACCCCGACCTCTCATGGTCAAATTGCTAAAATTCTCGAAGGGATCACTCACCTATATCCTAAAGATCATTAAGGTGTGATTTCTACTTGATTTCATGGCCTAAAATGGAAAATTACAAAATCCTCAAGAACCCTATAATTACTACCTAATTCTATGATTTTAGATAATTTAGTAGTGAATTTAACTAGGAATTAGTGTTTGAAACTAGTAAAACTATGGAATTTACTTACCTCAATAACAGTGGTGGAAGGTCCCTTGAAAAGCTCTCTAAAATCTTGAAGAGGAAGATGAAAAATGGAGGATCAAGGCTAAGTCCCATATTTTATAAAACTGCCCAGGGATTCCTTCACTGCGATCGCGAAGGCCAACTGGCCAGACCTCTGCGATCGCGGCAGAGGTCCTGCGATCGCGAAGAACAAACTCACTCGGCCCATATGCGACTCAGATCGCAAGAAACGGGATGCGATCGCGAAGAACAAACTCACCCAGCCCAGATGCGACTCACTGCGATCGCAAGAAACGAGATGCGATCGCGAAGGTGTGGAACCCAGACCTCTGCGATCGCCAAGGGGAAGCTGCGATCGCATAGAACAATCAACAGCCCAGCAAAATCCTCCTCCGCGATCGCAACCCACCTTCTGCGATCGCAGAGAAGGAAACCAGATGGCAGAAATTTCTAGTTTTCTAACTTAGCTCCCGGGGGTCCAAAACACACCCGAGCCCCTCGGGACCCCGCCCAAAAGCACCGGCAAGTCTGTATTCGTGATACAGACTCGCTCGAACTCTCGGAACATGAAAAACAACAACGAAACTCAAAATTCAACCCCAAAACCAAATTGAATCAAAACTTAAGAACTTGAAATTCTAGAATTCACTTCAACGCGCCGAACCGGCCTAAACTACTCGGAATGACTTCAAATTTTGCAGTCAAGTTATAAATGACACAACAGAACTATTCCCAGTCTCGAAATTTCATTCGAGCCTCAAGAACATAAACTCGCCTTTCAAGCCAAATTTCAAATTCTTTAAAAACCTCAAAACTTCATTAACTCCAATTTTCCTCATTTGATCTGAAACCAATCAAATCAAGTCCGTTTCTTACCAAATTTCGTAGATAACTTATATAACACATATTGAACCTGTTACGGTCTCCGCAATCATAATACGGGCCCGGCAGCACATGTTTCACATCAAGGTTCATTTTCATAAGCCTTTAATATTTTCATAAAACAATTTTCTTTAAAATTTCATTTCTCGGACTTGGGTCCTCGAAATTCGATTCCGGGCATACGCCCAAGTCCCATATTTTCCTACGGACATTCCCGGACCGTCGGATCACGGATCCGGGTCCGTTTACCAAAAATGTTGACCAAAGTCAACTTTATTCAATTAATTACCAAAAAATTAACTCTTGATCAAGTTTTTCACATAAAGGCTTCCCGGCTACGCGTCCGGGCTGTGCACGCACATCGATGTGAGATTAATGGAGGCTTTCGGGCCTCGGAACACAGTCCAAATTAGATGCACATAAGATGACCCCTTTTTGGGTCATCACAGATTTCCCCCAAATTATCACCACTAATTAGGTCTTTAATCACATATAATCGAGTTATGAAGTCAAGAATCTTACCTCCAAGTGATTCCCCTTTGGTTTCCTCAAAAATCCCTCTCCAAAGCTTCAACCCCGTTCAAAAATGGTGGAAAAGTGAAGAAGGGTCGTGGATTGGCTTTTTATATACTGTCCAGGTATTTCTTCACTGCGATCGCTAAGGATAAACTCACTGACCCCTAATATTTACTCATTGCGATCGCAACATATACCCCGCGATCGCTATGCTTAGACTAGATGACCTATGCGATCGCATAGAGTAATTCCAATACCTCACTGCCACTCCAAATTCTTCTATGCCATCACATAGAGTAATTCCAATACCTCACTGCCACTCCAAATTCTTCTATGCGATCGCGACTTCAGACTCGGTTCGCGATGCACAACATCACTACACTACGCGGTCTCATCCCTGACTCTGCGATCGCGAAGAACAAACTCACCCCTACCACAAACAAGCATACGCGATCGCGGATGAAAACCTGCGATCGCGTACAAGGACACCAGCAACAGAAACACCAGATTTTCAGCAGACTCCTAAGACCAAAAATGCCCGTTTGAGCATCCAAAATACACCCGAGGCCCCCAGGACCTCAACCAAACCTATCAACACATCCCATAGCATCATTCAAACTTAGCCGAGCCTTCGAAACACCAAAAACACCAAAATCACATCGAATTCAAGCCTATGAACTTTGAAAATTTTAAATTGCACCAACGATGTCGAAACCATCCAAAACACCTCTGATTGACCTGAAAATTTGCACACATATCCAAAATGACATTAAGAACCTTCTCCAACTTCCGAAATTCCATTCCGACCCTGATAGTCTATTTTCGACTATCGACCGGAATTCGCCAAAAACTAACTTTCGCCAATTCAAGCCTAAGTCTACACCGGACATCAAAAAATACATTACGAACACACTCCTAAGTCCCAAATCACCTAACGAAGCTATCCGAGCCATAAAATCTGCATTCCGAGGTCGTTTACCAAGAAGTCAACTCCCAGTTGACTTTTCTAACTATAAGACTACTCTAAGAGACTAAGTGTCTCAATTCTCATTACAACCACTCCGAACCGGAACCACCTGACTCCAACACATCATAAGCAACTAAAAAATGTATAACAAGGTAGAAACATTAATAACGATGCAAATTCTACGGAACGACCGACCGGGTCGTTACACATTCTCCCCCACTTAAACATACGTTCGTTCTCGAACGTGCCTAGTGTTGTTCCAAACACTGCCAAAATTATCGTGAAACCTACCATGCACATATTTGGGGGTGATCCCATGTCACCCTATCCCATATAGGTCCAAGAGCACCACCCAATTGAAATTTCGAACTCCAATCCTGACCATAAACCTTAGAACCAAGTTTTCGCTTCTGACATAATTTGCAAGATCGAATTTCCACGACTATAAGATGAAATAACCTGAACACGCTGTATCCAGCCATATCCGTAACCCAAGATGAATCACATAATATACTGCATGACTCAAACACCCATAGTGATAACTCCTAATCACAATAGCTGCTCAGAACAACACAATACCGGTAAATAACCTCTTATCAAACAAAGCCTTGTTTTAACACTTTCATATGGTGTCGCTGATGAAAGAAACACGTAGAAACTAGCAACCATTCGTCTGATCAGTTTCAATAGCATCCAGAGCCATAACTTGTGCAACTCGTGCACTCAATAACAACATCCCAAAAGCTCAATTCATAAAATAGAATATTCACACGAGAGGATTATCCTGCCACTAACACTTACCATTACCACATCATGCTAAAAAGCCTGGCACACATCGTAAAATCAGAATGCACGAATCTGACACCAAGGAGCTTACCTCTACCTAACTCTGCTACAATGTGTGATCCCATCCGAACGCTGGTTCACATAAAATACTTCAAGCCACCTTGCTCGGAATCAATAACCATGCGAAATACATCAAGCACTCAAAGTGCATTGTCATAACCACGGGGAAATCGGACGATACCATGCCACCCGGAACATAAAGAACATAACCAATACGTCTCAATCCTGCAACACCCAATTACTTACCTTACTCATATCTCGCTATAAAGCCCAGATAGAACCGCACCCTATGCACATACAACCAACGAGCACAACTCCTCGAAACAACAAAAGGTAACTCCTAGATCACTCCAAAACATGAACAAAGCTCAATGACAATCGAAAGTCACATCTCTCAACAATAGCAATTTGGAGTCAATAACTCCGACTCGGTGTAGAACACACACCCATACTGGCCTACCAATAACTCTAAGTCAACTCTGGTCACCCACAACAGGTGAATAACTCTCTGAAAGTTCATAACGACTGAATCATGGCATATACCAACACCTGACTAGCTTCGCTCGCATCCTCGTAGTTCACAACTACAAAAATAATTTGTTTATGAGAATTCTCAGTCTCGTAGTCCACGAAGGGCACAAATCACCATATCAAATCCTAATTCCACCACTCGAATATATAACATGCCTCTAACACTCAATCATTCCACGAGGGATACCTCCATAATTTCTATGTGCCACCAAGCAACCTTGAGTATCAATCGATCCAACAAAAGAGCACCGAAATACCAATGAAGTACCCTTAACTCAACACATTGTTGTTTCAGAATGTATACCCTCATCAAGTCTCCCAATAGTGATATCGTCTACCTAGTCATCTAAAACCGTCGATGATGTCTAAGAATCTCACATATGCAAATTCTCAACTCTACACCACATACCGTATATGCCATGCAATCCTATGATAAATATGAGAACTTCGTGCTCCTTTACGAGCTACAAACAACTACGTCCCCAACTGGCCAAGAACTTTCCATAGATCTCATTTAGAAGCAAAATCACTATACATCACATGGCCCTCATGCCAGTAGAAAATATGCATCTCTAATCGTGGTAGAAACCATCAAGAACTCTGCGTATCACATTTGTACAACACCAACCGTCAGGACCGAATCCGTCTAACTCAACCAAGCTACGCATGCCACCAAATCCCAAGAGAACTGCCAAGAAACACTTGTAACAACTCATTACTTCATAACACCCACAGAACTAATCACATCCCTTATCATGCCGATCCGACCTACTACCAAGTTGTCTTATTTATTCAAGTTCCTTCTGACTTACCTTCGATTTGATACTTCCTCTTGTCATAATACCGCAAATCTTACCCCAGGCTCACCACAAGATACCCAAGCATGAAACCATGTCGTCTAAGGCTCATAAGCCGCTGAATACTCTCTCAAATATCCCCAAAAGCACCACATTCAAAATACTTACCCTGAAGAGACTTCCTGCGAGTTTAAAGTCATTACCTTCACTTTCCTGATATTGATGGATAGAATCCATGATAAGGTAAATACACCACAAGCCTTGACACCTTCCCCCTAAATCTCAGTTCTAGCCCCTTTCACACCTTGAAGATCCTCAATCTCTACATATAACCTTGAATCCGTCTGAACAATTCTCAAACGACATTCACTCTACGCAATTTCAATTACACTAACAAAGTAAACAGAACGACCTGACCCCGCTTGCAAACCACATAATAGGAAAGTAATCCACACCTTTGAAGCAACAAGAACAATCATATATAGCACACACTACACTTACCAGTACAACTTAATCATTCAATAAATTCCATTATCCGTAAAGTACATTACAATCTGTATCGAAGAAATTCCATTACTCGAGTCATTCCCAGACTCCATCTCTGCAGGTCATAACTAATTCACCAACATACCTCGAACCAAAACCAATACAACACATAATCGTGTAATTAAATTATCATTAGCGAACTCCCCCACTTGGCTCAAAGCCAAAGATCAAGACAAACAATAACTCACGATACCCATACACTATCACTACCACCATACTGTGGTGAGGTTCAACTAAATCCTTCATAAGCTCATATAAAACCAACTATCTAATGTCTTAAATCAGCTGCAAACCTAGCATTCACCACTATAGTAGTCATGCCAACTTCCACAAGCGATCTAAACTCAAATTACAACATATATCACTTACTGGTAGAAGAGAACTTACTACAGATCAACATAAGGATCAAACACCTCTAGACAACCCGCGGGAGATACCTCTGCCTGCTTAGTCTCAAACTGATATCTCTCTATACAGTTCCGAAGATCATAGCTATTACACAATCGCTTTACCCTCATACATTAGAACACAACTAATGCCTGCCCTCGAGACATCACAATAAGCGGTATAAAAACCTGAAGCCGATGGCAAAACTAACACTGGAGCTGTGGTCCAAGAAATCTTGAGCTCCTAGAAGATTTACCCCACACTCTTCTGACCATGTGGATACCCTCACTGGACACCACGTGGCCCAAGAATGCTACTAAACTGAGCCAAAAAAATTCACGCTTGGAGAACTTGCATAGAGTTTCTCCTCCCTATATCCTTGTAATACCATCATCAAATGTTGAGTATGCTACCCCTGGCTACGAGAGTGCGACATGATGCCATCAATAAATACAATAACAAAAGAGTTACAACACGACTGAATATATCGTCAATCAAATACATGAACGATGCTGGGGCATTGGTCAGCCCAAAGGACATCCCCAGGAGCTCAGAACACAACAGGAAAATCCATTTCACTCCACAACTACGCTACACGAGAGGTCCTTCAATACACTCACAACTCGAAGCCATATTCTAATTCAATACAGAAGTCAAATACTCAATGGTTCTTGCCACATCTCCCGCCTATCCATCTTTGTCACAATCAAACAACTTGAATACAACTATATCAGATCACACTCACCATGTAGTCATATAATCACAAAGTCCCATCAATAAGGACACAAACGGACACATAAGTCCCCAAATGCACGTGCTCACACAAACGAAATATCGGCACTCAAGTCACAGACAGAATCCGGCCTCAAGTCCTCCAGACTGGCCCATTATCAACATGCTAAAAATCACATCTCATCCATGGACCGTCGATGAGTAACTGATACCAAACGCTCACATGCGCATTCGAATACACTTCTAAGAGTTACGCTTTTGGCTGAATAAAATGGATTCGCACGACAGGAATTCAAGAATGTGGGATTTTTTCCCTAAGGGTTCTGTAGCCTCTCGAAGATAAGTACAGACGTCTCTGTACCGATCCGCAAGACTCTACTAAACCTGCTCATGATCGTTGAGTCCTATGTAACCTAGTGCTCTAATACCAACTTGTCTAGACCCCAAATCATAAACCGGCCGTGATGGCGCCTATCGTGGAACTAGGCTAGCCAACAATTACATACTTACAGTTTTCTTTAGAAACATTTCCCAAATCATTATCAACATATCATAAAACATATATACATCTCTGAATTTTTATGCAAAACAAACAAAGTTAAACAATCTACACCCATCCCCAAGATCTGGAGGAAACATGTCATGGGCATCTAAGAATACTACCAAGGTTACTACTATCACAATACATAAATCTCGGAACAGGGAAACTAATACCAAACAAGGAAGGGAAACAAAGATGCTGTGAGCGCTGAACAGCTATCTCGATGTCCCAACTCCGGCTCCACGCGTAATAAAAAAGCTAGTGCTCGGCACCAGCACCTGAATCTGCACACAGAGGTGGAGGGAGTAATGATGAGTACGCCAACTCAGTAGTAATAAAAATAAATCATGTCTTGAGCAGTAAGAAACACATAGAATCAAATCATTAAGTCACAATAAAACAACCTTTCTTTCCAACAGTGTATACAACAAATCAGTACGCTTTAAAAGCCAATTTCAGTAAAACTCTTTTGAAAAATTGAAATTTCCAATGACTTCAGTAAAATACCCAAGAAGTATTAGTTTAAACATGAAATGAATCATAAATATTCACTCAGGTAAAGCAAGTATCATAAACCTCCCCTCGCGCAAGTCACCACTCAGAATTAGTCACTCAGCATACCTCACAATCACTCAGCATCAGCCCCTCGGGAAAACTCAATGTTACTCATGCCTCCCAATCACTCGTCGCTCGGCACTCGGCACTCGCACTTAGTAGGTACCTACGCTCACTGGGGTGTACAGACTCCGGAGGGGCTCCTACAGCCCAAGCGCTATAGCAAGCCAAATCATGGCCTCAATCACTCTTTCACTCGGCCGCTCTCATATCATAACAGCGTAACATGCTGCGGCGTGAAACCCGATCCAATATCATATACTCACAAATCAGGCCTCGGCCTCACTCAGTCATCATATACAATGTAACATGCTGCGGCGCGCAGCCCGATCCATAATATCCTCACAACATTGGCCCTCAGCCTCACTCAGTTAGAAACCTCTCAAAAGCCGCTTGGGCTATCAGTAAAACGGGGTACTCGACCCAAAATATCATTTTAAATCACTAACAATGTAAATAAGACTGAGTTTTGAAATCAGTTAAACATAGCATGACTGGGTGTAAAACATGAATCAACACAGTGGGGAATAGTAGAAAATATCCCCCAAGGGGTCCAAAAAAGTGCTTTTTCCCGCAGTAGGGTAGGGAGAGATTCTTTCTCTTTACTAGACAAACAGTCGGCACAAGGCCTCAAACATGGCGTACAACCCAAAAATATGGTAATAGTCTTAAAACACAATTTATCATATGATTTAGAAATAATTCGCAACTCATAGTTTCCACGGGAAGGACCAAGTCCGAATCCCAAATCAGTGCACGTCAACCACTCGTCATCCAGTGTGTGTGTCACTCCCAAAACAGTGAGAATATGCTAAGTCTGGGGTTTCATACCCTCAAGACAAGATTTAAAGTCATTACTTACCTCAAACTAGCCCGACAAGCTAGTCTGCAATATTCTTGCCCCTCGAATCGGCTCCTGAATGCTCTGAATCTATCAAAACCAAATTTATCATATCAAAATATGCTAGGGAGATGAAACCCAATCGAAAAATATCAACATTAGGAACAATTTCCGAAATTGGCTAAACCCGACTCCCAGGCCGACGCCTCAGAATTCAATAAAATTTATACCATAATGATCATCATCCTCTCACGAGTCTATACATATCAAGAACACTGAAATCGGAGTTCAAATGACCCCTCAAATCCCCATTAGAAGGTCTCTTAATCTCAAGCCCTAATTACCCCCTTTTACACTGATTTTACCCAAATTATCACCACTAATTAGGTCTTTAATCACATATAATCGAGTTATGAAGTCAAGAATCTTACCTCCAAGTGATTCCCCTTTGGTTTCCTCAAAAATCCCTCTCCAAAGCTTCAATCCCGTTCAAAAATGGTGGAAAAGTGAAGAAGGGTCGCATATTGGCTTTTTATATACTGTCCAGGTATTTCTTCACTGCGATCGCGGGACCACCCACGGATCGCGAAGGACAAACTCACTGACCCCCAATCTTTACTCATTGCGATCGCAGCATATACCCCGCGATCGCGATGCTTAGACTAGCTGACCTATGCGATCGCATAGAGTAATTCCAATACCTCGCTGCCACTCCAAATTCTTCTATGAGATCGCGACTTCAGACCCCCGTTCGCGACGCACAACCTCACCACACTACGCGATCCCATCCCTGACTCTGCGATCGCGAAGAACAAACTCACCCCTGCCACGAACAAGCCTACGTGATCGCGGATGAAGCCCTGCGATCGCGTACAAGGACACCAACAACAGAAACACCCGCTTTTCAGCAGACTCCTAAGTCCAAAAATGCCTGTTTGGGCATCCGAAATACACCCGAGGCTCCCGGGACCTCAACCAAACCTACCAACACATCCCATAGCATCATTCAAACTTAGTCGAGCCTTCGAAACACAAAAAAAGTGCAAAAACACCAAATTACATCGAATTCAAGCCTATGAACTTTGAAAATTTTAAATTCCACCAACGATGCCGAAACCATCCAAAACACCTCCGATTGACCTGAAAATTTGCACACATATCCAAAATGTCATTACGAACCTGCTCCAACTTTCAAAATTTTATTCCGACCCCGATAGTCTATTTTCGACTGTCGACCGGAATTCGCCAAAAACTAATTTTCGCCAATTCAAGCCTAAGTCTACACTGGACATCAAAAATACATTTCGAACACACTCCTAAGTCCCAAATCATCTAACGAAGCTATCCGAGCCATAACATCCGCATTCGAAGGTCGTTTACCAAGAATTCAACTCCCAGTTGGCTTTTCTAACTATAAGACTACTCTAAGAGACTAAGTGTCTCAATTCTCATTACAACCATTCCGAACCCGAACCACCCGACTCCAACACATCATAAACAACTAAACAATGCATAACAAGACTGAAACATGAATAACAATGCAATTCTACTGAACGACCGACCGGGTCGTTACAAGTAGTGATTTTTTTGTATATTCTACTAGTAGTCCATACTCTTGTGACACAATGTCTTGGCACACACTAATTGACTTGTGATTTTTGGTTCAATCCTATGGTTGTGAATGCATTAAGTTGCCTTCGCTTTATTTATTTTAAATTTGTATTTCTTAAATCTTTTTAAATTAAAAAAAGTTTAATTACTTGAAAATTTATTAAAAAGAGAAATCACGTGGTTAGTTCATCGTTGGCTTGCCTAGCGGTGACGCTGGACGCCATCACGGTCTATCACAGAAATGGGTCATGACAATAATACTTTTTTATTTATAACTTCACACTTTCCGCTCAACAAATTTATTTAATAGTATTAATTATAAAGGATGTTTGACCAGTATATTCTTATTTAATCTCTAAAAGAATAATTAATGATTATATGCCTTACTAGAATAAAAATGGCATATTACAATTTAAAATGGGTAAAACTATTTCTGATATTGCAAAAGTCTTACCCCACTTCAGTACAGTAGCAAGTTCAACCTCTTTTTAAAGAGAAATTAGGCTTTTGAACAAATGGAATTATGAATTATCATTTCATCTAATTATGAGTTACGACCACTTTTGTGTACTAAAGAAACGAATTCCTTCTTGTTGGAGAAAATCTCGCCCGTGATTCCAAAAAGACCCTCCTCTCAGTCTTCTCTCTGTCCCACAGTCCGTTGTTTTGACTTGCAGCAAAGTCACAAATAGTTCAATATTCATCTAAAGCCTACTAATTTGATTCTAAGCCTCGTAAAAAAGCGGAAAAGGTCTAAAAATGCCACTCAACTTTCAGAAATAGTGTATTCATGCCATTCGTTAGAAAAATGTTCATTTCATGCCACTGACGTTACACATTTGGCTCATTCATGCCATTATTGACTAACGACTAAATTTTTAATATTTTGAAAGTGAAGCCGAACGAAGGAGAGTTAAGTTAATTGCTCATTCCCCGGCTACAGAGCATGCCACTATGCTTGATACATGCAATTGCTTTCCTTGGCATTGTAGTTAGTGACTTGTCTCCGCTCGCCCTCGATCAAACTATCAATTGAATAAGAGAAGAAAGCTCAATTTATAATGTGGGGCATGGGTTAATTCGGACAAATGGGGACATTACACGTGGAAATGTTGGAGTTTAAAAAAAATTAAAATTAAAATAAAAATTGAGCCGTTAGTCAATAATGGCATGAATGAGCCAAATGTGTAACGTCAGTGGCATGAAATGAATATTTTTTTAACGGATGACATGGATAGACCATTTCTGAAAGTTGAGTGGCATTTTTAGGCCTTTTCCGCATAAAAAAAGTCTTAGCCCACACCAAAAAAATTAAAATAGTTAACTTGCTAAAAAAATAAAAATTGAGAGAATTGGCATATTTCTTATTATAGCACAACTAGGGCAATGCACAATAAATACCGAATTACCTTATCGAAATCGAAAGTTTTGGTATACATATTCGGTATTTTGGCATTTGGTATGATATTTGATTTAAAATTTTAAAATATTGTGGTATTAGGTACAATATTTGGTATTTAAAAGAATAATATTAAAATACCGATACCGTACCAAAATATATATCAAATTACAATTATAGGTATTATTAATACACATTCTAAGTTATACAATACTTTTCTCTAGCATTCACGTCGAGGTTGACAGTGAGCCCATGTATTTCTTTAGAAAAATGGAGGAACAAGGAATATTTCAACGATTTTAGGGTGTTTCTACTCCGTTACTGTTGTATTATTGTTGAATATGTTGGATTAGTCCTTGTTGTGTTCTCTAATTTCAATATTAACTTTAAACAAGTAACATAATATTCCGTTGATAAAATGTATTCCTTTATGTATCTTTTTTCTCTTATTTGATGCTTGATGGTTTGGGACAAAAATTTTGTCAGTAGTTGGATGAGCTTAGAACATTTTCATTTAGTACTTTAATTAAGAATATTACAGTCTATGGCTCGATGCACTAGTTAATATTCTAAACGAATAAATCAAAATTACCGCAACGAACCATACCAAATGTAATTACGTATAGCATTGGTATAGTATTTGAGAAATCGAATATCAAATCGAAATGACTAAATAATGTACCGACCGACCGACGAACAATCCTAAGCACAACTACCCACAAAAAAATGAATTGTGTATAGAGAGGAAGTAGGAGTTAAGAAACAAAAGAAGGACAATGAAGGGGGAGCTAGCTTTAGTAGACATAGGGACGGTACATTCAACTAATCGAAATCTTGGCGGTGAAATTTCACCTTTGCCTCACAGGTAGATTAATAGTTTTGCCTTTCCTCATCTCATTCTTTTTGCTCTTATTTTCCATTCGTTCTCTCATAGCCTTAGCCGCTCTCGCTTGATTTTCTTCAAAGATCTTTTTTAACCAAGCATTCAAATGATATTATTTGGGATATTCTAACTCAGCAATGACGTACTAATTGTTAATACATAATAAACTAAATCAAAATGCTCCCTTTTTGATATATAAGTTTTTTAGATGAGACGGTTCACACAATTCATTTCTTTCTTTTCAATTTATATGAGTATGACACAATCTCCTAATAAGTGTATTTTAAAAAAATATATTTTAACTGTAAATTTTTTATTTTACTCATTTTACTGTCAGACAAATTAATAAAAGTTGCACAGAAACTTCTATACTTTAAGTTCAACATCACTAGTTTAATCTTTTTCTTTTAAATTTTGTGCAAGTTAAACTATATCACATGACTTACAAGAGGAAAAATATTTCCAAAATTGGAAAAAGAGTGAAGAAATTTTATCCCTCTCACCCACACACCCCAACCTACCCTCCCACCCCATCTCTTTCTCATTATTTATACAATTTGTAGTCCATAATACTGAAAGATTAGTTGTCCAATTGATTCTTTTATGATTATACTATTTTCTTGTCTTACAGTATAGAAACGTTGAAGACTACAGACACCACATAACTCTCTCTCTCTCTCTCTCTCTCTCTTCTTTCTTTTTGGCTCAGATTCGATCAACCCCAGCAAGTAAATTCCACTTGCCCCTTTTTTTGACTTTATTTCACTTTCACTTGCACAAAGACTGTCATTTTCATGCTTGTGGACGTGGGTTGCAGTTATATCAATTTTGGATATTAGGGTTTTATCGTTTTATTAGCTGTATTTTTGCTGCTCTACCGTGGTTCTGTTTTGGGTTAGGTAAAAAGATTGATTTTTGGGTTTCACTGTGAATCTGAAATTGTGTGATCAGTGCAAGTAAGTAAAAAGGGTTGTTTTTGCTGATCGTTGATTCATATAAGTTGTTGAGTTTACTGTTATGAGTTTTTGCTATCATTTGGTGATTATGCTTGAATCTTTGATTATTCTGTCCAATTGACCACACCCCGGAAAAATTCACCTAACTTTTCCCGGTATTGAGCAATTCTTTCTTTGGATTCTTCTTGTAACGTTAAGTAGGCAGTTCAACTACTGCTAATTTATGATTTGCTCATTTTCCTTTTTTTTTCCTGTGCCAATTTAATGATTTACTGTTTTCTCTTTTCTTTAGCCAATTTAATTATTTACTCTTTTTCCTTGTTTGGCCAATTTAATGATGTACTCTCTATTTTAGGTGGTTAAAGTTGTAGACTTTGAGCTGATTTGTGGAATTTGGTTGGTTACTCAATGAGAATGTTGAGTTATGAAGTGTAGACTTGAAAGATGGGGTGTGTTCTGGGTCGGGAGGTTTCATCAGGCTTAGTACACAACGGCAGGGAGGAGAAGAGGGAAGGCGTGAATTATGAGAAGAAGAGTAAGAGCATTAGTGCTGCTGAATCTACTGAAACTTTAGAGGTCAAGGGGGTGGAAAATGTAACTGTTGATAATGAAGCTGTGGAAGCCAATGAAGGTGATGTAACAAAGAAGGAGGACAAGGTGGAACATGACGGAAAACCTAGGAAAGAAAGGAGAAGGTCGAAGCCTGATCCAAGATTGAGTAATCCACCTAAGCATAAACATGGGGAGCAGGTTGCTGCTGGATGGCCATCCTGGCTTTCTGCTCATGTTGGGGAAGCAATTGATGGTTGGCTCCCTCGACGTGCTGACACTTTTGAGAAAATCGATAAGGTAGCTTTCAGATTGGTTTTTGTGTATATACATTTCTATGCTCATGAATTACACTTCTGCTTGTTGATGTTAACAGTCCATGTTTCTTTCTTTCTGTTCTTAATAGATTGGCCAAGGGACTTACAGTAACGTTTACAAAGCGAGAGACACCATAACTGGTAAAATTGTTGCTCTGAAGAAAGTGCGTTTTGACAATCTAGAACCTGAGAGTGTGAGATTCATGGCTAGAGAAATTATCATTTTGCGACGACTAGATCATCCCAATGTAATCAAATTGGAAGGTTTGGTTACTTCAAGAATGTCATGTAGTTTATACCTGGTATTTGAGTACATGGAGCATGATTTGGCTGGGCTTGCTGCAAGTCCAGAGATCAAGTTTACAGAAGCACAGGTTAGGGTGCTGCACTGTAGTAGCTCTGCTTTGAAGAATGAGGGGTGTGAGTTAGACAGTCTCTATCTCAGTTGTAGTTAGAGTTAGCTGATTATTGTTCCCCCGTTGCAGGTTAAATGCTACATGCATCAGCTATTATCTGGCCTTGAGCATTGTCACAATCGGCATGTGCTTCATCGTGATATTAAGGGGTCAAATCTTCTTCTTGACAATTCCGGCATTCTCAGAATTGCTGATTTTGGATTGGCTACTATTTTTGATCCTCGGCATAAGCATCCTATGACTAGTCGAGTGGTTACTTTGTGGTATAGACCTCCAGAGCTGCTTCTAGGTGCTACTGATTATAGTGTAGGCATTGATTTATGGAGTGCAGGTTGCATCTTAGCTGAGTTATTGGCTGGAAAACCTATTATGCCGGGTCGAACTGAGGTACTTCCTCTTTTCTTGATATATTTCTTTGTTCAATCTTCTTCTTGTTAATCCTTTGTGTTAATATGATGCTTTTTTCTGCATCGACCGTATTGTCTTTCCTTTTCCCTTTCCTTCGGGGGAGTAGTAATTGTTTCCTTTATTAATTGTAACTTAAAGAGTCCTAATGGCTTAGGTGTACCGCTGGCTGATGGGGAAATATTTGCTTTGTTGATTTTTTCCTTTCTGGAACTTAGCTCGAGGAGTGAAAATTACGCTAGGTGGCTCTAAATAACAACTTGATATATTGTATTGAAAATAGAGTTTAACAAAATCGAGCTCCTTCGCTGGTCATTTTCATTTAAGGACATCTCTCTAATCTAAAGGATCCCTAGGAATTATAGAGAAATCTTGGAATCAGTCTAGTTGTTTGTTGAGCTTTGTTACCCCTTTTGTTTGGGAGTAATAGTTATATTCTAGCTCCTGTATCTGTTATTCGAAGACAATAGCTGAACTTGATTTCTCTCTCTCCCTCTCTCTCTTTGTTGCTGAGCACTTGTATGCATTTTCCTGTTGCTGCATATATGAATGGTCAGATTTTTGTAGAGGCTAATCCCAAAATGGGCGATCCAAATTTTGAACTAGGATGATCCATTGCTATTACAAGGCCCATGGCATCAACATACAAAATTCAGTGAAATCGACTAGGATGATCTATTTGCTTATGGAAAAAAAAGTGTCTTTATGATTGTTTACTATCTTTGAAGCGATGCTCTCAATTTGGATAAGAGTTTCTGGGTTCCCTCCCGTTAGTAATTAGGCTGAGTGCATATCATCTCGACATGAATTCCTGAGTTTGGAAGCTGAATATAAGTAGTATTTTCTTACTGCTGTGGGTAAACAGTTGTTTTTCTTGCTCTTATTGCCTAATAACCTAACATCATTTATAAAGATGGCATTTGCCCATTGAGTCGTTTTAAAATTGAAAGAGAACTGTGGAAAATTTGCATTTAGCTTTAAATTGATGTTGTTTTTGTCATCCGTAGTTCTAAACTTTCTTTTGTAGGGATTATTTTGAATCAGGAGTGGCGGGTCTGGCAGATTGTTCTAATAAGCATTTGTCTTTATATTTTAAGGCCACACAGTATAGAATTTTTATGACAGACATACTAATTGTCACGTTAAATTGTCTTCTTATTTAAGCTTGTTTGGAATGTGTATGAACACAGATCTGTTTCCATTTTTCTGCATGAGTTATTAACAACAATATCTTATGTCACTAAGGTAGAACAACTGCATAAGATATATAAACTATGTGGCTCGCCATCGGAGGAGTACTGGAAGAAGTCTAAATTGCCGAATGCAACACTATTCAAGCCCCGAGAACCCTACAAACGATGCATTAGGGAGACTTTTAAAGATTTTCCTCAGTCTTCACTTCCGCTAATTGATACATTACTTGCAATTGATCCAGCTGAGCGCAAGACGGCAACTGATGCATTACAAAGTGAAGTGAGTAGCTTTTCTGTTTCCAGAGTGTTTGTTATACTAAGTTGTCTTGGTTCTCCTCTCACTAACAAGTATCTGTTGCTGATAGAAATCTACAGTATGCCTTTTCTTATGCTAATGTCTTGGCATCACTAATTCTGCTTGCTGGGATAGATTGTGAGTACGTTTAGAGCCTTATTGTGTGATAACTACTAAGGTATGCATATGCAGTTACTGAAGAGGTACTTACTATTGCGTGAGTGGCAGAAGAGATTCCCATTTGTTTGACCTGGTATGCTCGTATGAAAATTGTGCTTCCTGTGAGATAGAAATGAAGTAGATTAGATGGGTCCACGTTCCATCAGTGTGCTTTTTCAATTAGGAGGTCTTGTAGTTTGTAGTTGTGGATGTAAAAGAGAAATTGTCAATACCCTGACATTTGTTATTATGGAATTCAGCCCATGTAATATGTTTTGATAATAAGACTACTCTCAGCTCTGCTTTTGCAGTTAGTGGTTGCATACTTTTACTACAGTTCGTGGCAAATTTGTCTGCTAACTTGTGATGTTTTTAGTTCATTTTCTCTTGTGAATATTTTTAGCAATTAATCAATGTTTTGGGACTTCAGTACTTAATCTGCTGCTGGCAGATTATTGCTACTTGTGATGTTTAATTTAGGATCTCTGGTCGAAATAACTCAATAAGCGTGAATGTGTACACCTAATCCAAAAGGTTAATGAATGTCTGCACCTTATCTAAAAGGTTAATGAATGTCTGCAGTAAGTAATTAACATTTTGCTGATGCAGACTATTCAAAGAAAAGACAGTCTCCTTATTCTACTCTGCTGATATGAGGAAACTTGCAATTTATGCAGCTGCTTATTTAGTTTTTGATTATCCATATTGAAGTTGCGTGACAATCTCATCTAAAACCTTGACCGGTTAGAGAGAGCACACTTTTATTTATGTAATTATGTCTTCAACACACTCCTTCGTATGCGGGCTTTACTCTTTCCCATGGGCCAAGCACATGGTAATTCTTTTTGTTAAAGGGTGGTGGGACTCGAATCCAGGACCTTTGCTTGCTGTGAAACCATATTAAAGTTGTGTGATCATCTCATCTAAAAGCTTAAGAGAGCACACTTTTATTTACTTAATCACGACTCCAACAATCTAAAATTATAATTTTAAAAGATAATCTAATGTCATGTGATTTAGCTCTAAAATTGGTCAAATAGATCATTAATAAGCAAAAAAGTGTAGAGCAGATTTGATGAAGGGAGTGTTAGTGAACTGATTTTGAAAATCCTTAATGTTTGGTTCCTTTGACATAGAGGAGGGGGGCAAGTAGGGCGGTGAACTAGTTTAACTACTTGTCCTCCTATTATCCCTTTTTGGTGCAGCACCGGTGTTATCAAAGGCGAAAAGCGCAAAAAAGCTCTAAGGTCTGCTGGGGCTTTAAGCGCAAAGCGCGAAGCGCAAATAAAGCGCGGACTTTAATGAAAAAAGGCACAACCGGTGAAAAATAAAAATATGTATATGTAGTCCAAGACTAATAATTATAAGCATGAATAACAAATATATGGACAAAGAAATCGGAAAAAATTACGATAAAGTGAAATATCAATTGTTTAATGTCGCTTTTTCATGATTACACACATTGGCAAGGAATAGTATGCCTTAGAGCCTTGATCCGATACTAAAGCACCCGCAAAGCAAGGCGAAGCGCTCAACATGTTTTGAGCCTCGCTTCAGGGCTTAAGCGCGCCTTTGACAACACTGTGCAGCACTGCCTCAAATTCTATTTCCAGGTGTTTTGGTTTAGCATGTGTGTTTTTGTAATATTCTGCTTTGTTCCCTGAACATCTCATTTTGGATAAAGTTTTCTCACTTGTATTTTGCTGATGTTGCCTTCTATATGGTTAATGACATTCTATTTGTGCAGTTCTTCAATACAGAGCCATATGCTTGTGATCCATCTAGTCTTCCAAAGTATCCTCCGACCAAAGAAATGGATGCCAAACGGCGGGATGATGAAGCTAGACGGTCAGCACTTTTTTACTTGTGTAGTGTGAATCAGGCATCTGTTTGCCTTCCTCACTTTTACTGCAAGCTCTAATGTTGATAGAACACATAATGCGTGTGGGCCTGCTTTCATAGTTTTTCATAGTCCCCTTTCCGGTTTAAGCAAACTAAAAGTGCTTGAACTAGTTAATGAGTGAGAGCACTTGTGCCAGCCATCTGTTAGGAGATGTATTTGAGGAACTTGAAGGACCTCTTGTCCTTCTATATCTCTTATGGGCTATGGGTACAATCAGATGGAGAATTTCCTTTTGCCAGTTTTCAAGCTTACACATATTAGGTTCAATTATATTGGCCCTTTTTCTAGTTTGTCTAATTAAGCAGGACCTACCATCTAGTTTAAAACATCACAGAATACCTCCCCTCTAGCTCAACATCATATATCTGGGGAAGCTTCAAGGAGCTCTCCATGCTTGTAGAATCTCCTACAGCACAAACCACTTGGAGAATTTCTTTCTGCCAGGATTCAACCTTACATATACTCATTCCTCTTCAATTTGCGTGTCTTAGTTTGACTGGTCAAGAAGTTTCAGAATGTAAAAAAGACTTCTGGACTTCTGAATCTTTTGGTTTTGAACTAAAGGTGGGTATAACACCAAAAATACCTTTTGAATCTTGTGATCTTATTTATGTCATATCATATCTATAAGAGAGTGTCATTAAGGATAAAATGGGGATGTTGGAATTGCAAATTTACTAGATATAGAAAGAGGCATTCTTTTTGGGACAAACTAAAAGAAAGTAAGACACATAAATTGAAGCGGAGGGAGTATTAAGCTCAATTACATTAAGTAACCCTCTAGATTATCTTAATCAACTAGGCGCGCCCTATAGTTTAAAGCCTCTAATTGAACATTTCATCACAAAAACCAGCATTCTGTTAATCAAGACATTATTTTGACCATGAACTAGAATTGCTCTCAACCTTTTATACCTTTTTATCATTATTTTGTGGAGTACTGGACTTAATAGTTGGCTTGTCAGTTTGTCAATGCTGTTTTTCTTGTTAATTGTACTATGCTCGGATGCAATTGATCTTTCAAGATCTCATTCTTCTCCCATTGTGTTTAACAGTTAACTTCAATAATGTATGGATGCAATTGATATTTTTGATTTCGTTCTCTCTTCCTGATTGGAAATAACTATATGTAATATCCATTCCCCTGGGTTCTGTTCAATGCTTGTGAAGAGGTGACAGATGTGGTATAGCTGCTCATTTCATCTTGTTGTGCAGGCTAAGAGCTGCTAACAAAGCTCAGGGAGATGGTATTAAGAGAGTACGCCATCGTGAACGGGCCCGTGCTGGCCCTGCTCCAGATGCCAATGCTGAACTTCAAGCTAATATTGATGTATGTCTCTATGACAAGTCTACTGCTTTGTTGTGGTTCAGTTATAAACTTGTTTTTTTATTTACCACGTTCATTACTTCATTTTCATTTGTTTTGTTCCTTTCATCGCCGAGAAAATTTGAAAAGATTGAACCAGCTTTTCATATTAACTGTCAATTAAGCAGATTTGAATAAGTAGTTGTTTTGGAAATATGATTTGCCCATCTATAGTGGAATTGGCAGTAGCCATCAGTTTTTTCTGTTATGCTTCTTGGGCAACTTGTTGGAAGTGATTGTTCCTTTTGTTCGTTCTACTTTGGCAAGTTTCAGGCTTGGCACTTTTTTGACGTCATTAGCCTTTTTTTTATTTGGTATACATGCCTTCTATTTGCCAAGTTTCAGTGGTTTATAGTCCATATAATTTATATTTTGCATGTACATAACTACTGCATAACTTCTTTTTTGTTCCATTGATTTTCTTCAACTGGTATTTTGGCAATCTGTTTACATTGCAGCGGCGGCGCCTAATCACACATGCAAATGCAAAGAGCAAGAGTGAGAAGTTTCCCCCACCACACCAGGATGGAGGACTTGGTGTTCCATTGGGTGCTTCACATCATATTGATCCTTCCCTTGTCCCTCCTGATGTGCCATTCAGTTCGACCTCATTCACATATTCAAAAGAACCTGTACAGAATTGGTCGGGGCCTTTAGTAGAGCCTGCTTCAGCTGGTGGAAGGCGGAAGAAGCATACTGCAGGTGATGCTAGGGAAGCCAAAAAGCATTTGACAAGGAAAAGATGAGAAGCAACAGCATTTTCCGTAGCAGCAGATCGGGCTTCAGAGGAGTGTTTCTATGGCCTATTCTGGAGATAACAAAAGTGGGGCTTGGCCATGGCAACACTTTGAAGCATTTTGTGATTATGCATCTTCCAGGGAAGGGTTTATAGTATGTCCAGAGCTGAAACATTGTTTTCCTTTCCATTTTCCAAATATAGAAGGATCTTTCTGGTTTTTGACTGCTCCATTTGTTGTGGTGGCGAGAAGCTCCCCAGTTACATGTATATTAGTATTTCCAGAGTTAATTCTTTGTGATGGGATGTTTGACTTTTGCAGTTAGTGGAAAATTTCACTATATGTCTGACCGCCGTCCATTTGCATATCTCCTTAACCCAAATCCTGGACATTCTGTACAATTTTCCATGTTCTTTGTTGTTGAAAAGGGAAACTCCTATGTTTATAGGTCTGGGCATTAAACTTCTGGTGATGTTGGTTTTACCCTGCAACGACAGCCAACACGAAGTTGAAAACAGTTTGCACTAATGTAATTATTTTTGGAGAATCTGCAAACAGATGTTTGAATATACAGATGGGTTAAATGAAGTGTAGCTCCAATTTTCCTCTTCATTTTACTCTATTCTTTTGAAATGGTCATGAGGAGCTGAACCAACCAGTAATATCATGTTCTGCCTTCCACTTCAAGTCCAAAATAACAAGAATGAACCCATTATTCTTTGTGTTTCTAACTTGCTTCGTGCTAAAAGAGGCGGAGTAAGAGATTCTAGTTCTAGTTTTTCTTTCCTGTTGGTAGACATCAGATCCTAATGGCTACATGAAAATTCGTAAATTATTTTCTATTCGAGGTAATGTACAAGTGTCTCTAATCTCGTTTAGAATATCATAGCACATAATTAGATGGTAATTTGAGCTCCCAATAGATAATTGAAAATTGAACGTTTACCTGCACAAATTGTAAATTAGTCTAATTAAGCTCACCTTTCATATCTATAGAACCCCGAGTTAAGCATCAAATAGGCGTGGAGTGCATTCTAGCAAATATTTTTTTCTTAAACCAGTGCAAGTTAAGATGGACAATTCAAATGCCTCATGTGGATGCAATTTTCTTTTAATAATTCATTTTTAAGAATTCATTATGTGAAGATGTAAGATATCGATACCATATTACTTATGAGATATTTATAAGACAGATGACGATGACAACAACAACAATTATTTATGAGACAATTTTCTTCTATTTAAATTGTATACGATTATTTTGAAGGATATAATAACTTCTAGGGGAATAAGTCCCAACACACAAAACCTTTGGGGGCAAAGTGGAATTCCCACCACTTTCAAGACCCCTTTACAAATATTTATCCGACAGTTCCGAAGAAACTGAGAAACAAAGATAAACCCTTCTGAAAAAATATGGATACTCAATTCTTGGATAGCCATAAACCCCCCAAAAAACAAAGAGGAAATACACTTCAGACCAAACTAAGTTAGCGATTCCAGCTCCTTGACTATGCTTGGCGCCTTTCTTCTTTCATGGCTGCCGTTATCCACAGCCCCACCAACTCTATCCCTCTCTCCTTTCTCCCTCCTACTCGACCCTTTAACCTTCATTCCACTTCAAGCCTAGCAACTACAAAGAAAACCAAATGTAAGCAAAAACCTTCCTTTTTCCTTCAATACCCTTCAAAATCTCGTCCTTTTCAACCCCTTTTGATCCCTCAGCAATTTAAGGACTCTAATGTCACAGTAGCTGCTGACACTAATGGGATTGATTATGCCAATTTGCTTCGTATTTCTGTTAGGTGTGGTGATGTTGAACTCGCAAAGATTATTCACTCTTCAATTCTCAAACTTGAAGAAGAGGATATTTATTTGAAAAATGCTTTAATTGCAGCTTATCTGAAACTTGGTTACTTGAATCTTGCTGAGAAAGTATTCCATTCGCTTTTGAGCCCTGATGTCGTGTCGTTTACAGCAATTATATCGGCTTTTGCCAAGTCGAATCGTCAAAGAGAAGCCTTTGAGCTGTTTCTTGAAATGAGGGACTTAGGTATTGAACCAAATGAATATACATTTGTTGCTGTTTTGACTGCTTGTATTCGTTCGTTGAATCTTGAGCTAGGTTGTCAAGTACATGGTCTTGTTGTCAAATTAGGGTATTTGAGTTATACTTATGTTGTTAATGCACTTATGGGATTGTATAGTAAGTGTGGTTTACTGGAATCTGTGATTCTTTTGTTTAATGATATGCCACAAAGGGACATTGTTTCGTGGAACACTATGATTTCGTGTATGGTTGAAGAGTGCATGTATGAAAGAGCATTTGAAATGTACCATGAATTGAGGAAAAATGATTGCTTAATAGTTGATCATTTTACTCTTTCGACACTCTTGGCTGCATCTTCCCGCTGTTTGGCGGTCAGAGAAGGCCAAGAACTACACACACATGCTCTTAAAAGTGGATTACATGGTAATTTGAGTGTGAATAATGCACTTATAGGCTTTTACACCAAATGTGGAACCTTGAAAAATGTAGTGGATGTCTTTGAGATGATGCATGTGAAGGATGTTTTTAGTTGGACTGAAATGATTGTGGCATATATGGAATTTGGTCACGTTGATTTGGCGATGGAGATTTTTAACAGCATGCCTGAGAGGAATTGTGTTTCTTATAATGCTCTTTTGGCTGGATTTAGTCAAAATCATGAAGGGTTTAAGGCACTGGTGTTATTTAGTAGAATGTTGGAGAGAGGAATGGAATTGACTGATTTTACGTTGACCAGTGTTCTTAATGCTTGTGGGTCGATGATGGAAAGGAAGATAAGCGAACAGATTCATGCGTTTATCCTCAAGCTTGGTTTAGAATCAAATGATCGTATTGAGACGGCATTGCTCGATATGTGCACGCGGTGTGGGAGAATGGATGATGCCGAAAAGATATTTCATCAGCTGCCCCTTGACCGTGATAATTCAATTGCATTGACATCAATGATATGTGCATATGCTAGAAACGGACATCCAGAAGAAGCTATTTCTCTGTTCTTGGTCAGACATTCAAAAGAATCACTGGTTGTTGATGAAGTTGCATTAGCCACTATTCTTGGTGTTTGTGGAACATTAGGGATTCTAAAGTTAGGGGAACAAATCCATTGCTATGCCTTGAAACATGGTTTAATGTCTGATACCGGTGTTGGGAATGCAATGATCAGCATGTACTCTAAGTGTGATGAAATGCAAAGTGCAATTAAGGCCTTTGAGGCTATGCCTACACATGATTTAGTATCATGGAATAGTTTGTTGACTTGCTATGTCCTTCATAGGCAGGGGGATGCGGCACTGGATATGTGGGCGAAGATGGACAACTTAGGAGTAAAACCAGATTCTATTACCTGTGTCCTTGTGATATCAGCTTATAGACACACTTCTAGTAATTTAGTTGATTGTTGCCAAAAGTTCTTTTCCTCAATGCAATCCTCATATAACGTAAAACCCACCTCGGAGCATTATGCAGGCTTTGTAGGTGTCTTAAGCTATTGGGGTCTGCTCGAAGAAGCAGAAAAGATAATTAGTGCAATGCCACTTGAGCCAAAGGCTTCTGTTTGGCATGCTTTGCTTGATGGTTGTAGGATACATGCGAATGCTATCATTGGTAAAAGGGCAATGAAGGAAATACTTTCTATTGTTCCGCAGGATCCTTCGACGTTCATACTTAAGTCAAATCTTTACTCAGCATCCGGAAGATGGCAGTGTTCAGAACTTGTTAGGGCGGAGATGAGGGAAAAGGGTTTCCGAAAAATACCAGGACGGAGTTGGATTATACTTGGCGACAGGGTTCACTCCTTTTTTGCTAGAGACAAATTGCATTCACAGTCAAAAGACATATACAGTGGCTTACAAATACTCATTCCTGAGTGTCTGAAAGCTGGATATGTACCGGATACAAGTTATGTACTTCATGAAGTAGAGGAGCATCAAAAGAAAGACTTCTTGTTCTACCACAGTTCAAAATTAGCTGTAACCTTTGGGCTTCTTATGACGAGACCTGGAAAACCCGTTCGTGTTATGAAGAATGTGCATCTCTGTGGCGACTGCCATACATTCTTCAAATATGTTTCAGTTGTCACCAAGAGAGATATACATGTAAGAGATGCTTCAGGTTTTCATCATTTTGTAAATGGTAAATGCTCCTGCAGGGATAATTGGTGATGGAAATATTTTGATAATTCTAGCTGTAGCTTTGGTTTTTGATTTCAAGTTTTTGTTGCTAATATTTTTAAACCTGTTGTTAGATATACAACAATAAGAATGTATTTACACCATGTAAAGAACCTTTTTATAAATCAGTTTAGCAAAAATGCTTCTCTTTGTTTTGAAAGTTTGAGGAATACATTCGACTTAGCATCGTCCTCTCTGATTTCATTATATTCTTGCTTTTGCATGCTAAAGAATTTTGTTGATGAGTAAGATAATTCATTGATTATATTAGCAATGAGGTGCTAAATATTTATGTACAAGTACTATATCTTGTGTCAAACCATGACTCTTCTACTGCCTGTCTATCCAATACGAGCAACTTAGCTCTCATCTTCCATATCATCTTCCAATGCCATTTTCCTCTTCTAATGTCTTTTCTTTTTTATGACGGTGGTGTCCAGGACACTTGTGTGCACCTCGACTATTCCATTGGGTACTTGTTACCTCCCCCTGCCTAGGTACCGTGTGACTTCTCACCAAGACTTAGGCATATGGGAAGAAATCACCTCATAGTTTTTGTTTCTGTTTCTGCATGAGATGTGATTGTTTGTTGACTAACCTCCTAAATAGCTGAGCTATTTTATCCACCTCCTAGTTATGAACATCCTTCTGAAATGCAAATGCCTGCCTTCATCTCTTCTGCTTTCTGCAGTTGTAGCTTCTTAATGCGTGGCCAAAGTATACAAGTTAAGGAACTCATCCTTTAGCATGATCTGCTAAATCCGTGGGTCTTGACACATTCTTCCGTTTCTGACGTTTAATCTCACCATATTATGGAATTCTTCCCAAAGTTCACTAGTTGATTAAAAGTAGCTGATAGATACTAAGTCCTGAAATTCTAAGTATAGTCCGGTGCACAAAGTATCCCGTATTCACGCAGAGTCCAGTGAATGGCCGCATCCCAAAGGGTATGATATAGACAGTCTACCTTAATGCAAGCATTAGTGATGTTCTAAACGTCAATACCACACAAGAGGGGGGTGATTTGCGTGGTGTCCGATTTTCGCGGGCACTAGTTATAGAAGGACCAGGTTCTTCTATGTGTTCCAACCTCTACTGTTTGCGGAATAATAAATACAAATAATAAAGAACACATAGATTTTTACGTGAAAAACTCCTGGCCCAAAAGGTGAAAAAACCACGACCTACTTTCCAGTAGGATTTTCCCGAGCTCTTTACTAAATCAGTGAGCCAAACAACATTTACAAAAACTCTTTTATAAACCTAGGATTACCTCTAATCCCTTTGTAGCAAACTGCCCTCTAGCTATTTGCGACAAACTCCAAGTTAGCTATAACTTGAAACACACAATACCTATTACAGACGCTTCTAGATAAAGCTGAAAAGGGACAAGTTGAAATCACATTCTACAAGTAAACAAGACTAAAAGACAACAGTTGGAACCGGTTCTTCTAGCTGGTTCAAGTAGCTTCAGAGTCGCACACTTAAATCTCACACGAACTGCTTGCAAAATTGCCTTGCTAATTTTGCTCTCAATTTTTGCTTAACTTCTGCTTTTGTGCGTACCTGTACAATAAAAACAATCTGCAATATATAGGATTAGTAGACAAGAGATTTACTAGAGTTCTAATGCTACTCTTTCTTGGTGGAAGAGTTCAAGTTAATCTCAACTCCTTAAATCCTTCCTTATCTTGATTCTGTTCTTACTGAATAAGGAGTCCTCCTCCTTATCATTTTGCAATCTTTTCAATCAGGAGATATCTCTTAATTCCCAGATTTCGTTTATCTCCTCCATGTGCACCTCACGTGCCTTTAACTCTGCTTGTGCATATGTCTGCCAGTGATGGACCTGGTTCATCTTTGAGTTCCTTTGTCAATCTTCAAAACCATTCAATTTTTTGGGCCAATAAATTCCCCCTTTTTGATGATGACAAACTCTGAGCGTCCATAAGGTTAGGCCTGTATCCAACTTAATCCAACATTGACACATTTTAGAGTATTATGCATTTATCATAAAAGAACCAGGTTCATTAAGTTATAAACATCACATATTCAGAGTAAGCACATAACTATTCTTCCCCCTTTTTGCATCATCGAAAAGTTGCAAAAATTATTAAAATCCCATATATTTAAGAATTACTCATGGCCACTGGGGAAACTGCAAGTGCAATCATGGATTAATCATCAACAACGATATAATAATTCAAACTATCAAAGAAAACGAAACAAGAGTAAGAGCAAAAACGACAGAATTCATTGATAGAAGCATTGTTCATCCACAATCCAGAAAAAAGAGAAATAAAAACAGTTAAAACCATGAGCAAAAAAAAGCATGAAAAGTCTCTAATCTGGGTCACTGAAGTACTAAGGCAGGCTTGGCTACTAAGGCTGGGAATGGCTGGAGGCTAGGTTTTTGGCTTGGAAAAGAGATAGCATATCCCTAAGAATTCCCTCATTCTTCTCCTTTTCTTTAGCAAGCTCAGATCTGAGAGCATCCCTATCAGATTCAACCTTAGCCAGACGGTTCTTCAGCCGAAGTATTTCTGCATCCTTCGGCCCACTCTCCTGCACAAGTGCTCTGACTTTGTTGTTCACAGGTGTCTTCCTAGATGAACCAGGTTCATTTGCAGTGACATTTACCGCATAGTCACAAGCCATAATAGTATTTATGCCAAAGTGATCCTTGCTTGTGGCCATCTCTGCCTTCTTCAGGGGCACCTTGTAGTGAACAAGTACAGAAGTGAGAATGAAACCATATGGAATGGCATGGGCTTTGGAGCCATTTACCACTCTGTCCAGCAGCTGAATGATGAAGTAAGGCCAATTTATCTGCCTCCCACTGTCCAGGCACTCCATCAGAACTAAATTCATGTAGTTAGCAATATGCCTCATCTCCTATCTTGGCAATACACACTTGTTGATAAACTCAAATACCACTTTGTGTGGGAGCTTCATCTCATTCTTGTAGACTGCCTTAGGTTCAACCTCCTCTTCATTGTCGCAGAATTTTCTTGTGATTTGCAGAGCAGTTGGAAGAGCATCTAAACTTGACCCTTTTCTCCTAGTATAGTCATCATAGCCATCAGATGGAATTCAAGGATCTCTCCTAATTCTTTGGCATCAAAAGAAATTTGTACCCCCTTCACTTGGCTAGTGACTATGCCATCCTTGATTACAACGTTGGCCATGAATTCGATTATCTCATTTCTGGCCAATCGCCCATCCAACTGAAGGACCATGTCCTTCCAGCCCTGCACCTCCAGCTTATCCAACAATAAGACCATGCATGCTTCTTCCAAATCTTTCAACAACCTCCCATTCCGAATGGTGCGTTTCCCAAATTTTGTCAATTTATCCTTTTCTCCATCAGACTCAGCTTCCTCTTCATCACTCCAGTCCTCCTTTTCAACAATTTGAACTTTCTTGGGTTTTACTATAGACTTGGTTCTCTTGGCTACAGTTGAGGGTATAGCAGACACAGATGCAAACTTCTTTGAGGAAGTCTTGGCTTTCTTTGGTTTTTGGGTTTGAATCTCAACCTCTTCCACTTGTTCACCTTGATGGACCAGGTCCATCTCATCAATCTCAACAGCCTCTACAGGCTCAACAATTTTCTCCTTTCCATTTTCAGTCCTCTTTCTTTTACTCTCTTCCAAGGCTTTCTGTAACTCCTTCTCACTCTGCCTTAGGGTGCTTCTTGTGGTTCTTCCTTTTGGAAGAGGAATTTCAGAACCAGTAGAGGAAGTGGCTTTCTTTTTCTTACTTGCTCCAGATGTTCCAGAATTTTGAGCCTTGGGAGTTCTTTTCTTCTTTGGCTTATAACTGTCACCCAACTTATTCAGAAGATATGCTAAGGTTTCCTCTGTAGATGAACCAGGTTCATCTGTAGACTTTCCTAGATTTACCAACCCCTTAGCCGCTTTTCCTGATTCACTCCCCCTTGACTTCTTGGCTCCCTCTCCTACCACCACTGGTTCAGTACCACAGATAGCCAAACAAGTAGTTTCTTCCCCTGTTCCCTTCTCTTCACTCCGACCTCCCCCCCTCTCTCTTTTTCTTTCTGAATTTTATTTTTACCACATCTTTTTCTCATTTCCGGCACCTCCACATCTACCACAGACCCAACCAAAACAAACATGTGTTCTAAGTTCTCCGCTATTTCAGACACAGTCTCAGAGGAGATCTTTGGTGCAGAGGATACCTGCTCAGAATCAGAGGATCCCGGTTCTTCCTCAGTAGCTGATTTAAACGAGTCACTTGAATTATCTGATTCTTGTGCCTGACTTGCTTGAAGTTTGGCATTCAATTTTCTTGCTAGAGAACCTGAAGCCACTATTTTTTTGGCTAGCATCTTAACCCTCTTTTTTCTGGGCTCGGGGTTTGGACTAGTTTGAGGAATGGTGGGATTAGGTTGAGACGGGGTAGGACTTGGTGGTGGAGGGGTTGAAGAAGTCAAAGATGGAGTAGTAGATGGTGGAGTACCAGGGTTGTTCGATGGTTTAGACATTTTTGATTGAAGATGGAAGAAGAAAATCTGGATCAAGGTTTAGAGCAGAGAGAGATGAAAGAGTTTTGACGGTTATAGTGTTAATGAAAGCTTACAGAAGTGATGATGATGAGGGGTTTTAAAGGGGATGGGCAATTAATATATAACGACAACCTTTTTTGGTCAAATAGAAGTCTAATAACTTCTGCAATTAGTCAGTTAGAAGTGACCGTTACAGCTTTCCCTAGGTTCTATGCGTGTTAATTTGATGAGATTCTAAGGATAAACTGAACTGGTTCAAAAATAGGATAAATGATAGATTTTGAAAAGATCTTGTTTGGGTAGAGTTCTGCTCATGATTAACTATTAATATTTCAAATTGTGTATAGCGGGGAACACATACCTCGCCTTTCAGATGAACCAGCACTGATGAACCAGGTTCATCATTTAAGAATCCTCTTGACCAAGCCTCAATTTTCAACAATTGAGAAAATAACATTAGTAATCAGCGAGTCATATCAAAACATGGCAAAAGAGTATGCTATTTACAACATGAGACTGAGTAACAGTTAATCTAATTATTTACACAAGTTTCAGATTTTCTAGCCAATTTATTTTCCATTTTTTTTCATGTACATTCTGAACTGGTTCAATTAGGTGATCTTAATCATCCCTAACTCTAACCTGTTCCTATAAAAATGCTCTCTACTTAGTACTTTTGTAAAGGTGTCAACAATCTGTTTATCAGTAGCACAAAATTCAATAGAGATCAATCCCTTCCCATAATTGTCCCTTAAAAAATGGTGTCTAACATCTATGTGCTTTGTTCTTTTATGATGAACGGGGTTCTTTGTCAGACTGATAGCACTAGTGTTATCACAAAAGATAGGGATACACCCAACATTGATTCCAAAATCCATCAATTGCTGTTTAATCCATAATAGTTGAGCACAAAATTCTGCTTTTTAGTGGCCCAAGACACTATACATGAGCCCAGAAAATGTGCCATACCTGAGTGCTCTTTCTATCCACTAGAAAACCTGCATAGTCGGCATTAGCATATCCCACAATATTGAAGTTACTACCTTTTAAGTACCAAAGACAAAGATCAGTGGTGCCTTTTAGGTATCTCAAGATTCTCAGTCACATCAGTTAAGTGGGATTCCTTTGGATTAACCTGAAATCTTGCACAAAGTCCTACACTGAAAACAATGTCAGGTCTACTGGTAGTAAGATACAACAATGAACCAATCATTCCCCTATACAACTTTTGATCAACAGATGAACAAGTTCATCTACATCCAATTTTGTGGTTGTTGCTATAGGAGTATCAATTTCTTTAGAATCTTCCATTTTAAACCTTTTAAGAAACTCTTTAACATACTTTTGCTGATGGATCATAGTTCCATTTGAATTTTGTTTAATTTGTAAGCCTAAAAAGAAATTTAGCTCACCCATCATACTCATTTCAAATTCACTCTCCATTAATTTAGCAAATTCTTTACTTAGCTTATCAGTAGTTGCTCCAAAGATTATGTCATCTACATATATCTGAACTACCAAGAGATCTTTACCTTTTTTCTTCAAGAATAAAGTACTATCAATTTTACCTCTCTTGTAGTCATGCTCAAGCAGGAATTTTGATAATCTTTCATACCATGCTTTGGGAGATTGCTTGAGTCCATACAATGCTTTGTCAAGTTTGTACACATGATATGGATTCTCCTTGTTCTCAAACCCTGGAGGTTGCTTGACAAACACTTCTTCCTTTAGATAGCCATTTAGGAATGCACTTTTGACATCCATCTGATGAAGAGTGAATTCCATGTAATCAGCAAAGGCTATGAGGAGTCTTATTGCTTCCAATATTGCCACTGGAGAAAAAGTCTCATCATAGTCTATGCCTTCCTCCTGACTATATTCTTGAACCACCAATCTTACCTTGTTTCTTGTCACTGTTCCATCTTCATCAAGTTTGTTTCTGAAAACCCACTTTGTGCCAATTATTGATCTATCCATGGGTCTTGGTACCAGATGTCAAACTTGACTCCTTTCGAATTGGTTGAGCTCATCTTGCATTGCATTTACCCAGTCTACATCCTGCAAAGCCTCAACAACATTTTTAGGTTCAATCAGAGATAGAGAGGCATCAAAAGCACAAAGATTTTTCAAAGAAGATCTGGTTTTGATTCCAGAGGTTGGATCAGTGATAATTTTCTCAATAGGGTGAGAACTTTGATATCTATAAGGTTTCACAACCAACTGGTTACTCCTTGAAGTTCCTTCAATGCCTTGTTGTTGTGGAACATGCTCAGGCACAAGTTCCAATGAATTTTGGGAATTATTTTGTTCTATTCCCCTGTCATGTTGCCTGGGATGGATGAACCTGTTCCTTCCTCCAGTGTTTCTTCAATTTGGACTGAGTTTCTGACCAACCCAATTTCTTCATCCTCTTGTTCCAGTCTGTTAGAAAGAATGTTAATTTCATAAAAAATTACATGCACACTTTCTTTAACACACATAGTTCTTTTTTTATAAACTTTATAAGCCTTACTATGTGAAGAATATCTCAAGAATACTCCCTCATCACTTCTGGGGTCGAACTTACCTAGGGAGTCTTTTCCATTGTTATGCACAAAGCATTTACAACCAAAAGCCCTAAGGTGGGATATATTAGGCTTTCTCACTTCAAGTAACTCATAGGGAGTCTTCTTTACAAGAGGTCTGGTCATGCACCTATTTATGATATAGTATGTAGTATTAATGGCTTCTGCCCATAAGCTATGGGGTAGTTTGCTAGAAAGAAGCATAGTCCTAGCCATATCTTCAAGTGTTCTATTCTTTTTTTCAACTACTCCATTTTGTTGTGGAGTTCTAGGGGCAGAAAAGTTATGATCTATGCCATGCTCTTCACAAAATTCAGCAAATTTAGCATTTTCAAATTCAGTGCCATGATCAAACCTAATTGATGCAAGTTGATTTCCTAATTGTTTCTTAATTTTTCTAACAAAAGAAGCGAACATGTCAAACTCCTCATCTTTAGTTGTTAGAAATAATGTCCAGGTGAATCTAGAATAATCATCAACAAGCACCATCATATATCTCTTGCCACTTCTGCTTAATGTTCTCATTGGACACACATAGATCCATATGAACCAGTTCCATCGTTCTGATTGTACTTACCACCTCTTTGCTTTTAAAAGAAGATCTTACCTGCTTCCCCTTTGCACAAGCCTCACAAACTTTGTCTTCCTTGAACTTAATGTTAGGCAGTACTATCACTAAGTCCTTGGAGACTAGTTTGTTGAGTTGACTTAAACTGGCATGTCCAAGTCTCTTATGACAAAGGAGAGGATCATTGTCCAGCACACTTAAGCATGTTAATTCATTTTCTGAAAGTGTGGACACATCTATGATGTATATATTGTTTACTCGTTTTTCCTGCAAAACAATCTTGTCAGTGATAAAATTTATTATAAAACATTTTGTAGAGGTGAATGCTACCAAGTTACCTCTGTCACACAGTTGTGGCACACTGATTAGGCTATATTTCAAGGCATCTATCAAGTAGACATTCTCAATAGAACGAGTGTCATCCTTACCTACCTTACCAACCCCAATGATTTCACCTTTCTTTCCATTTCCAAAGGAGACATTTCCTCCTTTTAGGTCATCAAGTGAAAGGAACTGGTCCTTGTTGCCAGTCATATGTTTTGAGCAGCCACTATCCATGTATCATATTTGGCTACTTCCTTTCACTTGAACCTACAAAAGAAAATCAGGGGTTAGTCTTAGGAACTCAAACTAGTTTGGGTCCATTTTTATAAGAAAATGGATGAATTGAATTCTTTCTAGCCCAATTTGGTAACCAATTTTTCCCTTGAACAAAACTTTTGCTCTTTTGACTAGCCTTTTCTTTTGCATTGCATTCACTTTTGTAGTGACCAGTCTTACCACTGCGGGTACAAATTTTATTTTCGAGGAGAGTGAGGTACTTGATTTTGGGATCCCATTTAGGCAGTTTACTCCTAAAGTCAAGTCCTCTTCTGTTGCTACTATGATTTTCCTGTAGCCATGTCAAAGCATCAGAGGATCTATTCCATTTACATGTTCTATCTAGTTCATGCTTGAACTTACCAAGTTCCTCCTTCAACACTCTTATCTGTTCATCCTTCCTCTTCAACTCATCTTTTAATTTACCTACATTTTCTTCTAAGGTGAGTTGAGAGGTGTCAGCTGTCTTCTTACTAGTTCCTAGTTTCAGTTTTGGATTTTCAGATTTTAACTTTAGGACATTTGTTTCAAGTGGATGAACCTGGTTCTTCAAGGCAGTATTTTCACTCACAGTGTCACTAACTCTGAGTTCCAAGTTTTTGCACTTTGCTGTTAAAAATTAAAGTTACACACTCCTTAGACAACTGATCCTTTTCCTTATTGATTACTTCAGATTCATCAATAAAGTCTAGCAATAATTCAGAGAGTTTTTCTTTGGACAAGAACTTAATCGTGTCTTTGAGATGAAATATACTTACCTCAGATTCCTTATCTGATTCCCCAATTTCCATAAGTGCTTATTCATCTCCATCTTCATCGTCTGACTCCTCATCTGAACTTTCTCCCCAAGAAACAACCATAGCCTTTGTTGATACTTTGTTCTTCTTGATATGAACCTGTTCCTTCTTCCAGTTCCTTCGTTCAGATCTTTCCTTCTTCTATTCAACTTCCCACTGAGATCAGTTCTTGATGTGATGATCCGTCTTCCCACATTTATAGTAGCCCTCATTAGTCGTTTTTTCAGGTACCCTTGCCTTGTTGTAATTTCCACCTCTTGAGGAGCCTTTTCCTCTCATAAGATATTTCTTGAAATACTTGGTGATCATGACCATTTCATCTTCCTCCAGATCTGCTCCTTCAGTGATTCTGAGTGCGAGACTCCTTTCCTTCTTGGGAGCATCCATCTTCATTGTCTTCCTTCTGAGTTCATAGGCAGTGATATTTCCAATCAGTTCATCCAGTTTGAAAGTTGAAATGTTCTTGGATTCCTGAATTGCAGTGATCTTGCTCTCCCAAGAGACTGGAAGAACCCTTGTCAAGATCTTCTCAACCTTGTCTTACTCAAGAAGAGTCCTTCCAAGAGACTTTTGTTCATTAGTCAGTGTAGTGAACCTAATATACATCTCTTGAATGGTCTCTCCATCCTTCATTGAGAAATTCTCATATTTAGAATATAGTAAAGTACCTATGGATCTTTTCACTTGAGAAGTTCCTTCATGATCCACTTGCAAAGTATCCCAAATTTCTTTGGCAGTGGTACAACTTTGAATCCTGCTGTACTCGTCTGGACCAAGTCCACACACAAGCCACTTCTTAGCCTTAGCATTCTTTTCCCACTTTCTCAAGTCCTCAACAGCGCAGTCAGCTCTTGTCTTTGGCACGTCTACTCCTTCAGCATTCTTCTTCATGGTGGCCAAAGGACCATCAGTAACGATGTCCCATAGCTCATAGTCTTCACCAATTATATGATCTCTCATCCTGTTCTTCCACCAGGAGTAGTACTGTCCGTTGAAGAGTGAATGCCTAGCAGTTGATTGTCCTTCCCAATTACCAGGTGGTGCACTCATCTTGATCCTTTCCTAAGGTATTAGCCTCTTCAAGGATAACCCGCTCTGGTACCAATACCACACAAGAAAGGGGGGGGGGGTGATTTGTGTGGTGTACGATTTTCGCGGGCACTAGTTATAGAAGGAACAGGTTCTTCTATGTGTTCCAACCTCTATTGTTTGCGGAATAATAAATACAAAAAATAAAGAACACAGAGATTTTTACGTGGAAAACACCTGGCCCAAAAGGTGAAAAAATCACGACCTACTTCTCAGTAGGAGTTTCCCAAACTTCTTACTAAATCAGTGAGCCAAACAATATTTACAAAAACTCTTTTGTGAACCTAGGATTATCTCTAATCTTTTTGTAGCAAACTAGCCTCTAGCTATTTGCGACAAACTCCAAGTTAGCTGTAACTTGAAACACACAATACCTATTACAGACGCTTCTAGATAAAGCTGAAAAGGTACAAGTTGAAATCACATTCTACAAGTAAACAAGACTAAAAGACAACAGTTGGAACTGGTTCTTCTAGCTGGTTCAAGTAGCTTCAGAGTCGCACACTTAAATCTCACACGAATTGCTTGCAAAATTGCCTTGCTAATTTTGCTCTCAATTCTTGCTTAACTTCTGCTTTTGTGCGTACCTGTACAATAAAAATAATCTGCAATATATATGATTAATACACAAGAGATTTACTAGAGTTCTAATGCTACTCTTTCTTGGTGGAAGAGTTCAAGTTAATCTCAACTCCTTAAATCCTTCCTTATCTTGATTCTGTTCTTACTGAATAAGGAGTCCTCCTCCTTATCATTTTGCAATCTTTTCGATCAGGAGATATCTCTTAATTCCTAGATTTCGTTTATCTCCTGCATGTGCACCTCACGTGCCTTTAACTCTGCTTGTGCATATGTCTGCCAGTGATGGACCTGGTTCATCTTTGAGTTCCTTCGTCAATCTTCAAAATCATTCAATTTCTTGGGCCAACAATTAGTGACTGCTTCACGTCTCGAACCCGTAGCCTATAGGCATAAGTGTTGGAATTGATTTTATATACAAGTACGGTGCTAAAACGGATAGTAATAAGCAATTGATGTATTTGGTAAAAAGATGTTGATAAGCACCTTTTGTATTAAAATGACTTGAATTCCCTTAAGTTTATTTATCAAAAATAAATATAAAATTATTTTTACGTGTAAAAGGTGAATGACAAATAAAGAGAGGGTGATAGGGTTTTTAGGAAATGATATTTCAGATTACAAATAAAAAGAAAGGAGAAAATAGTAAAATGTTTGGTCCAACAAAAAGTGCTAATCATACTATATTATAAGTATGAAAACTTTTAGGTAAAGTTAATTTACCATAATAACTTTCAAAAATTGAATGACCAAATTATCCTCTACCTAAAATTAAAATAACCTCCCATTAAATGATATTTTGTACTTAATGCCCTTTTAAAAAATTCACAACATTAAAATCATATATCAATATATTTCTATTCCTATTCCTATTTATGTTTTTGTTCATATTTATATTTTTTAATTTATTATATTATTATTATTTTTATTATTTTCATCATCATCATACTATCTTATAAGCATGACGACTTTTGGATGAAGTTATATTACTAAAATATCCTTCAAAAATGCCAAAATACCCTGCTAACTCAAAAGTTAATATATTGAAGTCATTCCTTTAAAAACAAACT
Source organism: Nicotiana undulata (assembly GCA_005239495.1). Lineage (NCBI taxonomy): Eukaryota > Viridiplantae > Streptophyta > Magnoliopsida > Solanales > Solanaceae > Nicotiana > Nicotiana undulata. Next base: position 38,348 of record ML298184.1, on the reverse strand, counting down.
AACGTCCATAGGAAACAACACGACTTCTTAGCTACTAAACTTCTTAGCTACTAAAGTAAAGGTTCAATTTCGCTTTTTTCATCTTCTACACTGATGGTACTGCATGATATAAATTTCTTATTAATGTTTTAGAAGCAAGTTTCAGTTTGTTTCTTTTATCTTCCACTGGGGAACTAAGTTTTTTTTATCCGTTTTCGATTGGTGGTTATCACCAAGTAGCCTCCACGAAAAAGTTCAAACGAGTGATATGCTTCAATTTTCTTGGATTTTTAGATTTGTATAATTTTGCAAAGTTCCTTCTCGATGCGCAAATATTTGTTCAAACTATAAGCTGATAATGTCTTATTGGTTACTGTGTAACAGATTCTTTCATTTTTAACTTCACACTTGCAAGCTACGTATAAAATTTTATTAGTTTTCCTTTAATATTAGATTTTTTTTTGGGGGGAGGGGGGGAGGGTCAAATTTGTCTTATAATTTGTAATCTCTTTAAACTCTTGTTCTGAGGTTCTTTATCACTATTTTGAATCCGATGACTTATTAATTTTCTATATGCTTTTTTTGCCTTATCACGCAATTAGGTGCCTTTAATTATGTTGATATCTTCTGTCTTTATTTTTTTTCTTCAATTGGAGCTTGTAATTTACTCTTCAAATTTTATGTTACTTATCACACAAATATGGTTAATATTATTTATTTTTAGTATTTTATGTTTTTCAATTTCTTTTTTTATTATTAAAAATTAAATTGTAAACGAAAAAATATTATTTATTCTAATATAATATATTTTTCAAGGAGTACAAAAATATCACACTGCCAACATCTAACACATGGTTGTGTTATATTTCATAATATTTCATTATACAATTATATTCTTGATATGTATGTGGTTGTAAAAGGCGAAGACTATAGATTTTTAAAAAGGAGGCAAAATATTTACGTGAAATATTTGTAACCATAGTCGACATTTAAATTAGGTTTTGTTCGCATATCAAAAAGCAATTACTATCAAGTTGAATACTTGATATATTATAAGAAATTGTATTATTAAAGTCGTTCTAATGTTACTTTTGAAATTCACTAATAGCAATTTTCCAATATGATTGTGCTGGCTATGATAATAAAATATATGTTGAATAGGCTTATCGTTCAATAGTTTAAGCTTCAATTTTTGTACAACTTATTACACACTAATTGTAATATTTCTAATGAAATATTTGTACTAATCAGCATGTGCGTGTTCGAGAACTAGTAAGCTAAAAAGTCGGAAAGTTGTAAGTTGGGACTAGCTAATTTTGGTGCATAAGCTTTCCAAACATAAGCAGGGTGAAAAACAAGAAAAATAAGGCTGCTGGATTTGTAAGAAAAGAGAACTTAGATTTTGTAAGCATATATTCAAATTTGTACAATATCAAAATTGGAGGCTTTATAAAAATTGTATCCATTTAGTAATATGACTACTGAGCTATCTTATTTGTTGTTGATTATAAACTAAGACTAGAATAACGCGATACTTATTTGAATCTTTGTATGATGGGACTTGGACTTTTTTTCAACTTTAAACTGCATATTGAGTTCTTTCAATGATATTTTGTCACAAGAATTAGTTTCTATCTGTTGCTTAATCGTCACCTGTCGAAGATGCTTCTCATCAGTGGGAAGTTCAATTCAGATACAATACTTTTTGCTGTGGCCCAAAATTACAGCTCATGAATTTGAATATTAGCTAGGTGTACTGTCCCCCTGACATTTCTGTTGGAAATTAAATCAAGATTAATTAGCATTCCTAAGTTGTCTAGAATTTAGGATTTACTAGTTTATTTAATTTATGTCTAATTAGAATTTAGGATTTACTAGTTTATTTAATTTATGTCTAATTAGAATTTATGTAGGAATAAGTTTTCTAGATTCTAGACAAATCTGGTTTTGTAGTATCATAATTAGGGGTGCTTTATATTACATATTTTCTATTGTGGAGAGGTAACTATGACGTAGAGAGATTCAAGAGTTTATGAGTTGTGAAAAAACCTCCTACCACGTTCTATCCCTAGTTTAATAAATGTTTTCTATATTATTTTTGTTGAATTTTTTTATTTGTGCCTAAATTATTCTTGAGGTATTTTAATCCTTCAATTGCCTTCTCTAGTTTTTGAAATGTCTCTCTTTTACTTTGAGAAATGCTTACATGAACAAATACAATGAACTAAAATCAAGAAATATAAAGGAAAAATTAATAAATTACCAAATAAAAGTTTTGTTCTACTATTGTATCTCCAAACCATGAGAAAAAATAGTCCTTTACATAAAACATTGCGTATTATTCTGCATGGAATGAAACGAATATTAATAAAATAAGAAATGTATTTAAATGTCATATTAGGCACTAATAGTAGATGAGATCCACAATATTAATTTCTTCCAAATCCTTTAGCTGTGATCATTGTCCACACCTTTCTCGACACGAACTGCCAAAAAATTAATATCGCTTGACATTTATAATTGGAGGTTTCGTCAATGGCCAATTTTTGTGGCACTTATCACCATTCTATGGTCTTTCCCCGTTGGAACGCAACTTGTCCATATATTATATCATAATTATGGATATTCGTATCTAACATTGCACGTGACGAGACCTCCATCACGAAAATTTAGTAATTATGTTATTACTATTTCTCCTCGTGTGCAGAATTGATCTTTTCTATTAGCCAAGTACCTGAAAATTCATTTCTGACAATGGGTAACAATGCAACTTAAATCTAATACTAAAAAGAAGTGCGTGGCAATATCTAGAAACCTAACGGTGTTTGAAAAGATATACACGTTAATAATCTGTATTTGTAAAATAATTCCGTAGATAATAAAATAATATTTAAACAGAAATGTAAATGAAATAAAATCAATTCAAGCCCACTGAATTCACAATGTTTCCTTAAGGAATTTAATCCTCTCCGAGTACCCAAAGTTATGGATTATTTCCTCCCAGGATAGAACGAATTACACACTGGTGTAGTGGTACTTCAAACCCCAGTGTTTCAGCGAGCACAAAATTCGATAACAAATCACACTCACTGTTTCTTTGAAGTTAAAATATTTGGAAAAAGGAGGAGAACTCAAAAAATTCGTATGGAAAATCTGAGAGAATAGACTTGTATTTATAGCCAAAGTTGGGCTGAAATCTGAAGAGGTGCAACATAACTTCTCGGGAGGCTTGCCTTTTTCTCAACTCTTTATGAGCTGGAAGAAGAGCAATTGCTTATATACCCATCAAAAACCTTTTCCTCTTCCTATATGGGACAATCAAAGAGGGAAACTCAAATATTATTCAAATATTTCATTTTTCCTTCCATTTCTCCTGCACCCTATTTTAAGCATTAATAGCTTAGAAAACCCGACAATACATTCGTATTTATTTAATTTTGTATTCAACATGACAGACTTAAAATACCATCACCATCTTGTACGCTTTTATTGCTTGATTCTGAGTTGTTCACAGTTTACTTTGAGCTGTGGTCTCCTTATTCTTTCTTTCTTCATTACGTTTGATTGTATCAAGTACAACTGCCAAGTTAATAAGTAGTCTAAGGACAACAGATTATTAAATGCCAAACCATCTAGCAAATAATAGTAATATCGAAATAGCTAACTGAAATCAGGAATATTTCAATTTATTCAAATGTAGTAGTAAAAACAATACTTGTCACTTATTTGGAACTCTTAACATTCAAAATCTCAACATTATTTTTCTTTTTCTCCTTGATACACTGCAATATATCTTCGAGTAATAATAACAATAATAAACACAATATAATCCCATAAAATAGGGTTTCAGAAGCTATAGCTCTCTGAGTAAACTCTTATTTTTTTAAATTGGTATTAATTATTTCATAGAAACATCATTTGCCACAACATGACTCCAAGAATTGCTCAAACTCTCACGAACTCTTTCATAACCACGGTCAATTCTTTCAACTTCTCGGGATCAAAAAATTCACAGGCATGAAACCCTCCCTCACTAAAAATGTCCACAACTTGCACCCCTTTTTCTTTCAACATGTTCGAAAGTTCAATTTGTCTATCAATTAAAGTATCACCATCACAACCAATCACCAAAATTTTCCAACCTTGTATTTTCACTTGATCAAACAAATTTTCATTTGATTTAATCTCCACCATTGGATTGCAATAAGGATGATCACGATCACTTCCTATAGGCAAACCTAACTCCCACATAATATCACTCACATTTAGTGACAATATCTTGTTACAAGCTAACCTTAGTTCCGATTCTGTCCTTTCATTCCCACCAAAGAAAGCATGATGTAAAATCAATCCTTTGATTTCTAAAGGCTTAAGGTTTTCACTAATTCCAGCGACTTGTAAACCTACATGGTAAGTTATGTTACCACCTGCACTTGTCCCCATGAGAAAACACTTAGAAAAATCAGCATATTTTTTCAGCAACTCATCAGGATTGTTCTTGATCCAATGCAATGATTCTATACAATCATCATAAGCTGCTGGAAGCCGATTTTCGGGTGCGTATCGATAATCGACAGATATAACTATGGCTGGAATTTCAGCCACAAGTGTCTCATAAAAAGTTTGTAAGAATGGTGTGTCTACACTAGCTGCCATGACGAATCCTCCGCCATGAAAATATACTATAAGAGGGAGTTTGGTTGTGGTATTGATATTGTTTGAGTTTAGTACTTTACGAGGGATGACAATACGAGCCAATGTGTTTTTGGTGGGGTTAATGATGAGATCTTTAGTGAGGACTAAGGAAAGATCAGGAGTAGCGGTGGCAAATGGAAGGGCTGATTCATGTCGACGTGTGATAGAGCCATCAGTATTACGGGTAATGCCCAAATATCGATATGGATCGACATTTGGATCAATTAGAGCAATTTCATCATTTTGATCAGACATGGTAATTAAACTGGACAAGTTAGAACCTGCAGACTATAGTGATGAAAGTAGGAAATTAAAAGTATGGGATGTTTATGAGAGCAATGTTGAAACTTTATAGTAGCAATATATAGCCTTTTCAAAACAACTGTTTTTCTTTCGTCGTATGTAGAAGGTTCAACGAAGTAGTGAACATCGTCATACCACGTGGCATGTGACTTTCAATCTTTTTAAAAGATCATAATCTTTTTCAAACCTACTCCCATTTCGAGTCAAGAAAAAACCGGCTCGAGTTGACATATATTTATCAGTTTTTTTAAAACAGGAGTACTAAACAATTCAGTAAAACTCTATGTATTGATAACTTTAAATAATATATCAAACAATATTTTAATGTTCATGGTTTAAGTTTCATTTATTGGACTATACTTTATCATTTGTTTTTGTTTTCTTATACATTTTTCTTGTAACGACCTGATCGGTTTTGAGCTCTTGCACGTCGTTCGGCGGTTTGAGACCATGAGTAGCTTCACTTCATGTTTTGTGACTTGTACATGTGGTCGAAATTGAATTTCGGGAAGTTCAGAGTTGTTTCGTAAGGAAAATTCTCAATTCGGAAGCTTTACGTTGGAAGGGTTGACTAAGGTTTAACTTTCGAGTAAACGACATCGTAATCAGAATTTGAATGTTCCAATAGGTTTGTATAATGATTTCGAACTTGGGCGTATATTCGAGTTGGGTATCGGGTGGTCCGGGAGCATTTCGACGCTTAATATGAAAGTTAGCATTTTGAAGATTTTTGGATTTGCTAAGTTTGGCTTGAAATGGACTTTGGTGTTATCGATGTCCCTTTGAGGTTTCGAGCATTGGAATAGGTTCGTATCGTGATTTATGACTTGTACGTAAAGTTTGACGTCATTCCGAAATGTTTAAGTATGAATCGGATGCGTTCGTCGAAGTCTGAATGTTTGAAAGTTGAAAGAAGGCTTCGATCGTAGATTCGTAGTTTTGATGTTGTTTGGCGTAATTTGAGGCTTTGACTAAGTTCGTGTTATGTTTTGGGACTTGTTGGTGTGATTGGACGGGGTCCGAGGGTCTCAGGTGTATTTCGGGATGGTTTCTGATCATTTCTCCTTGATTTGCTGCTGCTGTAGCTCGTTCTGGTTTTCTTCTTCGCGAACGCAAAGGGATTCACGCGTTCGTGAAGAGGGATTTTTGGCTGATGGACTTTTTGTGCTTCGCGTTCGCGGCCGTTGTCACATNTGGTGGTTTTTTTTTTTTTGGTTGTGGCGCGGTGTGCTCTGGGTTGGGGGGGGGGGGGGGGGGGGGGGGAGGGCAAGGCTTCACGTTCGCGATTGGATGCTTGTGTTCGCGATGAAGATGTTGGTCTAGTGGTTGGCTTGGTCTTCGTGTTCGCGGAAGTGCAGACACATTCGCGATGGGCAGGTTGGTAAAGCTTCGTGTTTACGTGCCCTTTCTCGCGTTCACGTAGAGGAGTTTGGGAGCAGAAGCCGGTTGTTCTTCGTGAACACGAGGGAGTTTCCGCGTTCGCGATGAAGGTCATCTAGGCAGTGTATAAGATTGCAAAGACGGGGTTTGGCTCATTTTATCTCAAATCTTCCATTGGAGCCGATCTTGGGGCGATTTTTGAAGGAGCTTTTTCGTCATGCTCCACTAGGTAAGTGATTTCTTCACATTGTGAGTTAAATGCATTCATTATACATGGATTTGAACATGGAAATTGGTGAAAATTATGAGATTTTGAAGAAAACTAGAATTTGGTATTTTTGGATTTTGACCACGAAATTGGACATGAAATTTGGAATAAATTGTATATTTGAGTTTGTGGTATTATGGGTAATGATTATCTTCAAGAATTTTCGGAATTCAGACACGTGAGTCGGAGGGTTGACTTTGTTGACTTTTCTAGCGGAGTTGAGAATCATTATAAATTGTTAAATTGCAAGCATTGAAGTATATTTTGATAGATTTGCACGTTGTTTGACTAGTTTCGGATCGTTTGGCTTTGAGTCGAGGAGTTAGAGAGGCATTGAAGCCGGTTATGAAACTTCGGAGCGAGGTAAGCCTCTTGTCTAACTTTGTGAGAAGGAAACTACCCCCTAGGTGATATAATTATTATGTGCTACTAGTTGTGGGTGCTACGGACGCATGAGGTGACGAGAGTTTGTACGTAGCTAAAGCATGTTTATGTCAATGTAGACTTAAGATCTCATCATGTAATATTTGAATTATTTGAACTCAATTTTCTATCTTAATTAATTGAATAATTGAAACTGAGTTGAGAATATATTAGGTCGAGCTTTATCACCCCGAGTTATTTGGTGATAAAAAAATCGATAAATAGTGAAAAGTCATGTTTACTTTATGCTCTTGTACATGTGTTGTAAGCACGTGTCTCGTAATTCGATAAGTTCCTTCCTTTATTGTGGGGCGAGCCGAACGCCTCGGCAGTATATTGATATGCATCTCTGGTTTGCGCCGATCAACCCTCGACAGTGTACACACCATTCTTGATCGGGCCGTACGACCTCGGCATAATCGTGCGTTATATCGCTAGTAGTCAAAATATTCACAAGATTTTCCTTCCACTGATGCATGGCATTTTAGTGGTATTCCTTATCCGTTTGTTATTGGCACTTGATATTTTCCGAGCTATTGAGATAGGATACGAAATTGAGAAATTTATTTCGTTAAAAGATTTTTTGAAAGATTATGTTAGTTACATTTTTACCTCATTATTACTGTTGTGCTTCGCATCTGTTTATGATTTATCATACTGATTTATTGGATCACTAGTAAGTGTCGATGTTGACCCCTTGTCACTACTTCTCTGGGGTTAGGCTAGATATTTACTGAGTACGTGTTGATTTACGTACTCATGCTGCACTTCTGCACTAAATGTGCAGGATCTGACAGGTTCATTTGGCGGTCATCTTGGCGCGTAGGCACAACTGCTGAAGAGACTTTATAATGAGCTGCATTCTAGGCTATGTGTCGCATGATAGTAGCCTATATTATGCAATGTAGATGCTATTTATACTCTAAATTAACCATGCTTTTTTGATGTTTTGGATGGTAAAAGATAACAAAATGCTCTAATTGAGATTTTTATGCTTTGCAGGAGCAACTCTGAGTTAGAAGGAAGATAAAGAGTGTTTTGAAGTCAAATTTATAGATACAAGGCCAATCGAGGATAGCTCGGATGAAAAAGAGCAAGAAAAGACAAACAACGCAGTGAAAGACAGGTCCACGACCGCGGACCTGGGCGCGGCCAAATGCGGCCAAAAATAGAAAGGAGGTAAACGACCGCGGTCGGGTGTGCAGCTGCTAGAAAATTCAGGGGCTAAAGTGCAAAATAGCTGGGAAATTAACCTAACCTTATAAAAACCCAAAAACTCCCCCAAAGTCAGTTCCAAGCTTGTTTTAGACTCAATTAGAGGCAAGAACAAGTGAGAGGAGATCAAGTCATCCTTATAGTTTTTTATTCTTCTTCTTTTTACCATTAATTGTGAATCATGACCCAGATTATTGCTTTGTTTTGATTTAGTATGAGTAGCTAAACATTTAATCTAGGGTTTTGATGGAACCCATTAGAGGATGAAATTCTTGTTATGTTAATATAGATTTGCCAAAGTTTTATCCCTATTTGTTCAACTACATTCTTGTTGTTTTTAATTGAAGGGCCCTTAATTAGCTGTGACTATTTAGTATGCATTACTCGGGAGAGAGTGCATATTTAGGTCGTTTTTGAACAACATCACTCCTGACGTATATGAGGGATCAATACGAATGGTTTAAAGGTGGGATTAGGGATAACGAAACCTTGGGTGCGATCTAAGTGAGCTGTAATTAAAGCTAGCTAGCATAATTCGGGAGAATATGTCTAGTATATTGTCATAATTACTCAGGAGAGATTTACGACAGTCATAGTGCTCATGATTGATAGAGAAGACTTAGACAAATTTATAACAAATATAGCGGAAGGGATTCCAACAATAGGGGAAATCATAACCTTAGATCATTCCATTTATTGTTTACAACCCGTTCTTAGTTAATTCTTGTTTACTACAGTTTCAATAAGTAATAGTTAGTTAGAAAATAACCCATTTGCTATCTAAATATCTTGGGAAGTTGATTACGTAGAATTGTGTGGGTCTGATAGCGGTAATTGATAGGTTAATTCCTTGTGGGATTCGACTTCGGACTTAATAACCAAAATATATTTGCAGCGACCGCTTTGTCATTTTTATAAGGCATAGTTGGGTGTGATCAAATTTGGGCTCCGTTGCCAGGGAATTAACAGTGTTATCAATTACAGTTAAAAGAAGTGCAAAAATTCTTAGTGAAGCCAATTTTCTTCACTTTCAATCAAATACATTGAAATTCTAACGTTTGTAATCTTGAGTGTTACAGGTGCATGCCTAGAAACTCCTCAAGAACTGGTGAAGTGTTCGAAGCATTATCAGATCTTGAGAAAGTTTTCAAGGCCTTGAATCGTGCAAATAGGAAAAGCAAACAACAACAAAACTTGACTGAACAACTTGAACCAGACATGGCAGACCAAGTAAACAACAGGGATAATGGGGATAACGTGGATGACCCAAATGAGCAGGTGGTGGCACCTCTTGTGCGAGAGGCTGCTTTGTATGATTGGGCACAACTCACAGCGGACAATTTAGCCACTGCAATTATAGTCCCGCAGATACAAGCCGATTCGTTCCAAATCACAAACAACATGCTGCATTTTGCAAAAAAAGGGACTATTCTCGGGGTCATACATCAAAAATCCTCAACAACATCAAAAGAATTTCCTGTCAATCCGTGCCACACAAAGACAACACAATGTGACTCCGAAAGCAATAAGGCTATTGTTGTTTCCATTCTCGGTGAGGGGAGCAACTCAGACTTGGCTTAATTCACTCCCTATAAATTCTATCACTACTTGGAAGGAATTAGTCAAACAATTTGTGAACAAATTTCATCCTCCCAACAAGACTGCTCAGCAAATTTATGAGATTTTGAGCTTCAGACAGAAGCCAACAAAAACATTACAAGAGACGTGGGAAAGATTCAAAGGGCTGCTGGTTTTATGTCCACACAATGGTATTCCTGAGCAGATGTTGGGGAAAAGGTTCTACATGGGTCTGGCAGATAACTTGAAAGCTAATGTTGATGCTTCAGAAGGTGGAACATTCTTGAGTAAAATATTCAGAGAGAGCAAGATCTTGCTTGACAAGATAGCACAAAATTCGGGATGGACAACCAGAAAGGCTCCCATCACTCCTGTGGTTCACTCAGTGGACTAAGATCCAGCTAACTCTATAGTTGAAAATATGGCCACACTAATGACTCAAATGAGAATCCTCACTAAAAAGGTTGAAGAATCAGGCCAGAAACAACAGGTACACATAGTTGATACAACTAAGGGAGGTTTATGTACATCTTGCATTAATCAGCCATATGGGTGCTCGTGGAACACTGAGGGTGATCACCAACATTATCAGGAAAACATGAATTATGTGTCCAACTATGGGGGACTGAGACCAGTTGGTCAGAATTGGGGTCAACAGAGTCAACAATACAGGCCAGCCCATTAGGAGCACAATAATAGCAATAATCTAGGGGCCATACGACCGCAAGGCAATATGGTGCCTTACCAAAGGCAACAGGGATACAACCATCAGAATCAGCAGCAGGCTTATCATCCACCTCAACAACAACACACTGGGAGACATGAAGATGAGTTTGCTAGACTCGAGGGAATGATGCAACAAATGATTGTGGCCACTGGGAAAATAACTGAAAGAGTAGACTCACACGAGTCAGCTATAAAGAATATTGAGGTCCAATTGAGTCAGATTTTGATGGCTCTGAATAATCGTCCTCAGGGGACGTTATCTGCATACACTTAGATAAATCCAAAGAGGCAGGGCCCGAAGCAGCTGATGGCAGTGAGTCTACGAAATGATAGAGACCTAGACTTGGAGCAAGAGATTGCTCGCGAAAGAAGACCTACTGAGACACTTGTGCCAATGCCCATTGAGGTAGATGATTCAGCAGGATTGACTGAGGTGACGGTACAACAGACCCAAGAAGATACCAGCAAAGAAAAAGAGGATGTAAAAAAGGCCGAGACAACACGAGAACCGATAGAGGAGGCAGTGCCTGAACAAGAGAAAAATCAAATCACAGGAAAGAAAAGACCTCCAACACCATTCCCACAGAGATTGGCCAAATATTAGAAAGATGAGCAATATAAGAAGTTCTTGGAGATGTTGAAGCAAATTCAGGTAAACGTTCCATTGATTGATGCTTTAAAGGAGATGCCTGGCTATGCGAAAATGATGAAGGACTTGATGTCCCGCAAGTTCGACTTCAAAGACTTGGCCACAGTTACACTAACTCAGACTTGCAGTGCTGTTGTGACGAGACCCATTGCTGAGAAGTTGTCTGACCTAGGGAGTTTCACAATTCCTTGCACTATAGGTAACTTTGCATTTGCTAAGGCCTTGTGTGATTTGGGGGCAAGCATAAATCTTATGCCCCTGTATATCTATAAAAGGCTCGGGATTGGAAGAGCTAGACCCACGTCCATGTTATTGTAGTTGGCTGACAGGGCAGTAAAGGGGCCCTCTGGTATCCTTGATGATGTGTTGGTGCAGGTTGGGAAGTTTGTGTTTCCAGCAGATTTTGTCATTCTTGATTGTCGGGTTGATGAGGAAATTCCCATAATTTTGGGAAGACCATTCTTGGCCACTAGGAGAGATCTAATTGACTGTGAAACTGGAGAGCTCAAGATGATATTAAATGATGAATAAATAACATTCAACGTGCAGAAATATATGAGGTGACCAAGTGAATTCACCAATTGCTCTCTAATAGATGCCGTGGATTTAATTTTGGAAGAGGATGATGAGACATTGAACATTGAGGATCCTTTAGCAGCTTGTCTCATGAACCTAGATAAGGCTAATGGTGAAAAATTGGCAGAGTGGGTGCTTTCTCTTGAGGGAAAAGGTTTTTGGAAGAGGGAGCCCGAATTTGAGCCCTTGCACTTAGAGGCAAGAAAAATTCCTCCAGCCAAGCCATCCATAGAAGAACCACCAAAGTTGGAGGTGAAGCCACTGCCCGCCCATCTCAGGTATGCATTCTTTGGACCTAATTCAACATTACCTGTTATTATCTCATCTAGTTTGTTAAATGTGCAGGAAGAACAACTTTTGCAGGTGCTGATAGAGTGGAGGACTGCAATTGGGTGGACCATGGCAGACATCAAAGGGATCATCCCGGTCTTTTTTATGCATAAGATTCTACTGGAAGATGGGCACAAACCTTCCAGAGAACACCAAAGAAGGATGAACCCCAATATGAAGGAAATGTTGTAGAAAGAAATTATTAAGTGGTTAGATGCGGGAATGTGTGATGCAAATGACTATGCAATGGGAGCAGTGCTGGGACAATGGAAAGATACAATCATGCACCCAATTTTCTATGCAAGTAGAACGATGAGTGGAGCCCACCTGAACTACACTGTGACTGAAAAGGAGATGCTGACAGTAGTGTTCGCATTTGATAAGTTCAGATCGTACCTGATAGGCTCGAAGGTAATTGTCTATACTGATCATGATGCTCTCAGGTACTTGATCGAGAAGAAAGATTCAAAACCGCGTCTGATTCGTTGGGTGCTGCTGCTACAAGAGTTCGACTTGGAAATTTATGATCGAAAGGGCACGGAAAATCAAGTAGCTGATCACTTATTGAGACTGGAAGGAGATGAAAAAGCAGTTGAGGTGGAAGAGATTCTGGAAACCTTTCTAGATGAGCAGCTACTAGCCACGAGCCTTGAGGACGTATGCAGACATTGCAAACTACCTGGAAAGCGGTATAGTTCCTTATGACCATTCCTTTGTGCAAAAGAAAAAGTTTTCTGTGATTGCCTCATGTATTATTGGGATGAACGTTATCTGTTTAGGATTTGTGTTGACAACATGATCCGGAGGTGTGTTCCAGAGATAGATCAGTCTTCTATTTTGCATGCATGTCACGCATAGGCATATGGTGGACATTTCGAAGGAGTCAGGACAGCCGCGAAAGTTCTGGAAGTAGGCTTTTACTGGCCAACGGTGTTTAAAGATGCACATTTATGGGTAAAGGGTTGTGATGAATGCCAGCGAACCGGGAACATTTCCCGTCGCCATGAGATTTCCATGAACCCAATTCAGGAGGTCGAAGTGTTCGATGTATGGGGAATAGACTTCATGGGTCCCTTCGTCAGTTCATATGGCAATAAGTACATACTTGTTGCTGTAGACTACGTGTCCAAATGGGTGGAAGCTGCAGCACTCCCCACCAATGATGCAAGGGTGGTGATTGGGTTTTTGAAGAAGAACATATTCACCCGTTTGGCACCCCAAGGGCCATAATCAGTGACGGAGACACTCATTTCTGTAATCGAGCCTTCGAGAAGTTGCTATAAAAGTATGATGTACGCCACAAGGTGGCCACTCCATATCATCCTCAGACAAGTGGGCAAGTAGAAGTGTCAAACAGAGAGATAAAGAGTGTGTTAACCAAGACCGTGAATGCCATGATGTGCCGGAGAATTTTGGCACATTTAATACCATAGTGCTTAAATTATGGCTCGTTTCAAGAGCATTTACTCTTATTAATTATAGAATTTTGGTATTTTGCAGTACACAAGGTGTAAACACTCAAGACCATGCAAAAGAGAGTCAAAGAAGAGAAAAGAGGAGGAAAATGGCCAAATGCGATCGCATATCCAACATGCGAATCGCATTTCGAGCCTAGAGATCGCATACCGCAACAGAAAGTTGAGTCAAATTTAAGGAGTGAAATGCGGT
>ML298184.1:0-24551 GCA_005239495.1 Nicotiana undulata | reverse complement strand
TGAAGCTACACTGCAAATGCGACGCACGAATGCGATCGCACATCACTAATGCAGACCGCATCTCTTAAATGCGATGAACCTCTGGGACCTAGGGTTTTTATATGCGACGAAGAAAGTGAAGATGCGAATCGCATCCCTGTTATGCGACAGGAATGCGATCGCATCTATGCCCGACAGGGGTGTTTTTGTCCGCTTTTCACCCGAATTTTGGCCCACTATAAAAGGATTTATCTTGGCATCTCTTTGAGAAAATCTTTGGACATATCTTCGGCTTTGTAAATATAATTTTGAGAGAGAAGAACAAGTTTTGAAGCTAGGGCTTTGCACACACACTTGGGTCTTGAAGATTTCACCATTGTGGTTAAGGATTTCTTACCCATTTATGTTTATTTCTTCATTTCCTTGTTTTGTATTGAATATCTAAGTGTGTAGTATTTTTCCAACACTTGAATCTTGTTTATGGGAATATTCATATTGAAAGTGTGGATTAAATACCTTGTTGTGCTTATGTATTGAATGATTTTATTATATTTATGAAGTGGGTGTTTGTTATTTTAATTATTCTTGTTCTTTAATGTTTCCAAAGGGATTAGCTAACCCTAGGACTCGCCCATTAACTCCGAATTAATTTTGGAAAAGATTATTTGGGGTTGGGAAAGATTAATTAACAAGAACTTGAGGATTTAACCCTCATTTTATAGATTCTACCTAGGGATAGGATTGAACTACTTGTAGCCAAACCCGGAAGTGCTTAATCTCCTAATTGGGTTAGGGATAATTCAATTAGGAAGTCTTGTTAGTCTTTGGGAAAAGCTAATTAAGAAATGTTATCCGTGGCTAATTAACATTACCCGCTCATATTTGTAAAATCGTGAAATACATTGGATCGTTACTTGAGTGTAATCCCCGATGCATTCATTCTTGTTGCCAATGATCATTTTACTTGCTTTCTAGGTTAGTTTATATTTTCGCATTTAGCTATAAACAATTATCAAAAACCCAAAATCTTAATTATTTGGCATTGCGCGATAAGTGATAACTCTCTAGCATTCCTAATCGCCCTCATATTGTTCTATGTGGGATTCGACCCCAACCTTGTTGGGTTACTATATTTGACAACGATCACTTGCACTCTTTTAAGGTGTAAATTGAGCGTATCATGCCACAAGAATGGACTGGGCGAAAAAGTTAGATGATGCACTTTGGGCTTATAGAACCGCTTTCAAAACACCAAATGGCATGTCACCATACAAGTTGGTGTGTGGGAAGGCCTGTCACTTGCCAGTGGAGTTGGAGCATAAAGCTTGGTGGGTGCTGAAACAGTTGAATCTAGACATGGATGCTGCGGGAACAAGTAGAGTCACAGAGTTGCATGAACTGGATGAGTTCCACTGTCTTGCTTTTGAGAGCACAAGATTGTACAAGGAGAGAATGAAGATGCTACATGATAAGAACATTATTGGGAGGAATTTCAAACCAGGAGATATGGTATTTCTTTACAATTCAAGATTAAGGCTATTTCCGGGTAAACTAAACTCACGATGGCCAGGGCCATTTTGTGTGGTTGAAGTGCTCCCTTCAGGTGTTGTAGAGATTGCTACAGAGAAAGACTCTCGCGCGTTTAGAGTCAATGGGCATAAATTGAAACATTATGTGGGTATGGATGAAGCAAAGGAAGTGTCAGTGACCCATTTGACTGAGCCTCAGAGGTCGAGCGATCTTTAAATGCGCTTATCTGCGTCGTGCCGCGACGTTAAATCAGGCGCTGCATGGGAGTCAACCCATTGAATTGTTGTAATCGTCGTGCCACGACGTTAAATCAAGCGTTTCTTGGGAGGCAACCCATGATCTTCTTTGTTTTTATTTTGTTTTGTTATTGAGTTTGATGTGAACGATACCAACCAGGTTATTAGTGTACAGGGAAAGATTGGTGCACATCGGGAGGAGTCGGGGTCAAAAGCTAACTCCGGAAAGGTAAAAAGTTGAAGAAAACAAGAAAAATTCTGGAACACCCAACCGCGACCGCAGTCTGGGGCGCGGTGAATTGGAGACATTCTGCCAGTGTTCAATTTTTTCACTGCGACTGCGGTCCCAACCTCGGACCGGGCGCGGTGATTCAAGAGGGTTCTACCTAGTGATCGCGACTGCGGACGCGACCGCGGTGCTGGGCGCGGTCGGGCAGGTAAGTATTTCTTTTAATTTTTTTATTTTCCTTTTTCTTTTCTAAATCCCACTAACCTAAACCACCCGCCCACCCCTCCACATTCCCCATTCCCTTTCCTGCTCCCACTCTAACTCTCCCTCTTTCCCCTCTAACCCCTAAAAACTAACGCCCCCTTCTTCCCCATCTCCTTCTCTCACCAAATTATTCACTCTCCATTCCTCCTCCTATATCCATTAACAATTTCCACTCTCTATTGTTCAAGCATACCAGGTAAGTCATGACTTCTCTCTTCCTTTTTAGCTTTTTTTTATAGTTTAATTTCAGATTTTTTGTAGCAATTTTGGAGTAAATTTGTTTTCTTTTAAGTTTTAGTGTGTAGAATGAGGGGGTGAAATCATGACTTGGTTGTGTTAGAGGTAGATGGTGTTGGGGATGAGTACGTGTAGCTATTGTTGTTGATTTGTGTGTGGGGGGGGGGGGAGTTATACCTCTATGGGTTATTTGTGCTAAATTGTAGACCCATGCACACTAGGTGTTTGTTGAATTGCCCCAATGAGCTTTCAAAGCTAATGTGACCAATGCCCGAACTGGCCATTGACAGGGCATCTCTTCGGGTTGAATGCCGGAACATGTACCATGAATTGAGAAGGCGTGCATGACCCCAGAATACCCAGTCGTGATGGAGCCTATCGTGAAATCAGGCAAGCCACACATTTCATTTGTTAAAAGTTATTTTTAGAAATTTCCACTATATTTGCAGCAAGAGTCTCATATTTAATAAGCATTTAAGAGTTTAATCATCATTGAAAAACATAAGTAAAATAAAACCCGAACCCAGATCTAGTGTCACCGAGTCATGAGATACTACATCAAATATCAATTTGATGTGCCAACATAAAGTTGTCTGAAATACATAAATATGACAGGTAGATAGAGAAGGAGATAATCGGGCTGCGATCGCCAGTTGCTACCTCGATGCCTCCGAAGGAACTCTGACCGCAACTCAGCTACTACTACCGGGTCCCGCTGTACCTGAATCTGCACACAAGGTGCAAGACGTGAGTACACCAACTCAGAAGTAACGAACCCAAACTATGGGCTGAGAGGTAGTGACGGACTAAACCTCAACAATTAAATAAGACAGTGTACAGAAATTAGACATGTTCACAGTTTATCAGAGAATGGAAACAACATATACCAGATATGTCCAGTATCCCATGTAATTCAGTATACTCTACATGCCAAAATATGAACAGTGTGGAAATGCACATAGTGCTCACAGCTCTCACACAAAAGTCCACTCAATACTGTATATGGCTCTCAGGCCCAGGGAAAATCCATCCCGGAATATGCATAAACACCTGTGACCGTAGTCACTCAGTACTGAGGAAATGCCAATCCAACCCCCACAGAGAAGATCCATCTACGGAATACAACACTTGGACAAGATCCATGTACAAGGACGATCTATCCCTCACATATCATCAACTTCGGACAAGATCCATGTCCAGGGAAGATCCATCCCACAAATATCATCAACTTCGGACAAGATCCATGGCCAGGGAAGATCCATCCCTCAATATCAATGCGCTCACTGGGGGTGTAAAGACTCCCGAGGGGCTCCTATTAGCCCAAGCGCTATATTAAGCCAAGGAAGGCATGATCAGAGTATCCCTGCAGTATACAATCCGATCTCACAACTGTCTCTCCATAACAGGCTCTCGGACTCACTCAGTCATTACTCTCCAGTCTTGCTCACATGGTCTCACAGATGCATGAACTAGCCCGAAACAATGATAAGTACACAAAATTAATAATTACCGAGACTGAGGCATGAAATGATATGCTATGACAGGACTGAGTATATTCAATCAAATAAACACTTAAGGAGACAAAAATATACGACCACTCGGGTCTCGGCATTTTCGGCGTGAAGCCTTGGCATTTAACTTAGCATGTTCACATTAACCACATCAATAGAAGTGCAGATATCAATCCGTAATAGCTACTAGACGGTGCCGTGGGATGAGCCAGACCACCATTCACTTGGTGCACGCCCGTCACTTGGCATGTGCGTCACCTAATTATAATCATATAGCATATAGTTCGGGGTTTCGAACCCTCAGAACCAAGTTTGGAAACGTTACTTACCTTAAAACCGGCTAATATCCTAGACCTCAATGCCTTTGCCTCTATACTCGGCCTCCGATTTCTCCAAATCTACCAAAAATTAGATTTATATGATTAATATATTCCAAGGAACGAAGCCCACTCAAAAATTATTAAAATTAACAAAAAATCCCGAAGTTGGCAAAACACGACCCACTGGCCCACGTCTCAGAATGCGATACAAATCACATCACAAGAATCCTCATCCTCCCACGAGTCTATACATACCAAGAACAACAAAATCGGACTTCAAATGACCCCTCAAATACCCAATTAAAGGTCTCAAATTACAAGCCTTAATCCCTCAATTTTAGTCACTAATTTCCATAAATTTCACCCCTAATCAGACAAATAACACCATAGAAACGAGTTTTAGGTCCAAAAATCTTACCTCCATGAAGTTCCCTTGATTTCCCTTTTCAAAACCCTTTCTCAAGCTCAAATCCGTATGAAAATGTTGATGAAATAACCCAAAATTCTCCAAGGTTGATATTTATACTTTCTGTCAAGTGAAACCGCACCTGCGGTCCCAGGTGCGCTTCTGCGGAATTCCACTTAAAAGTCCAACCTCGCATCTGTGGTCCATAAGCTCGCACCTACAGTCCGCACCTGCGACCAAGGTTCCGCATCTACGAAAAAGGCTTAGCTCCTCAAACTCCGCATCTGCGGCTCCCAGACCGCACCGGCGACCTCGCACCTGCGGCTCCCCCTTCCGCAGGTACGGAAAACCAGAAAGCCTTCCACCACCAGTTCCAACTTACCAAAAATCATGCCGATAACCATCTGAACTCATCCTGAGGTCCTCGGGGCCTCAACCCAGAGTACCAACAAGTCATAAATGATCACCCGAACCTAGTCAAACCCTCGGAACACCCAAAATAACCTCGAAACATCAAATCAACCCATGATTCAAGCCTAAGGATCTTCAAACTTCCAAAAATCACCAGCGATGCCGAAACTAACCAAACCTCGTCCGAATGCCCCGAAAATTTGCACACACATCCAAAATGACGCTACGAACATGTTCCAACTTTTAGAATTCCATTCCGACCCCGATAGCTAATTTTTCACTGCCGACCAAAAATTGCCAAAAACTCAATTTCGCCAATTCAAGCCTAATTCTACTCCGGATCTCAAAACCACATTCCGAACACACTTCTAAGTCCCAAATCACCTAACAAAGCTATCCGAGCCATAAAATCCACATTTCGAGGTTGTTTACCTAATAGTCAACTTCCGGTTGCCTTTTCAAACCATAAGGCCAACTTATGAGACTAAGTGTCTCATTTCTCACCATGACTACTCCGAGCCCGAACCAATTGACCCAACACACCATAAAAGATCTAAACACACATGATAAAGAAGAAATAGGGGAAACATGGCTAAACTCTCAGAACGACCGATCGGGTCGTTACTTTCTCCCCCACTTAAACATACGTTCGTCCTCGAACATGCCCGAAGTTGTTCCAAAAACCACCAAAATTGCTGTGTAGCCTACCATGCACATACCCGGGGGTGATCCCACGTCACCCTATCCCATATAGGTCCAATAGCACAACACAATTGAAAATTCAAACTCCAACCTGACCCATAAACCTTAGAACCAATTTCTACTTCTGAAATAATTTACAAGATCAATATTCCACAACTATACACTGAATAAGTCTGAACACGCTGTATCAAGCCATATCCGTAACCAAGATGTAATCACATAATATACCGCATGCCTCAAGCACTCATAACGATAACTCCTAATCACAATAGCTGCTCCAAACAACCCAATACTTGAACATAACCTCTTATCAAGAAATGCTGCTCTCTAACACTTTCATATACTGCCGATGATGAAAGAAACACGTAGAAACTAACAACCATTTGTTCGATCAGCCAGTCGTGAAGCTCCCCCTTTCTCCGACAAAAACTATAGCAGATTCCTAAGCCAACTTCCGATATCATCTTTCCAACCATGCTGTAGACAACTCTGGTAGTATTCATTCTAGGCCCAATGACCTCTTCTCATCCAACACGACCACTATGATGACATGACGCATCAATACAATCCAAATCCATAACCTGTGCAACTCGTGCACTCAATAGTAACATCCCACGAACTCATATCATAGAAAAGATTCACACAAGAGGACTATCCCGCCATTAACAATTACCATCACAACACCATGCTAAGAGCCTGTCACACATCGTAAAATCAAAACACATGAATCTGACACTAAGGATCATACCTCCACATAACTCTGCTACAATGCGTGATCCCATCCAAACGCTGGTTCACATGAAATACTTCAAGCCACCTTGCTCAAAATCAATAACCATGTGCGATTTGACATCAAGTACTCCAAGTGCATTGCCCTAACCACGGGGGAATCGGACGACACCATGCACACGAATTAGAAAGAACATAACCAATACGTCTCAATCCCGCAATACCCAATTACTTACCTTACTCAAATCCCGCTATAAAGCCCAAATAAATCCACACATATGTGCATATAACCGACAATCACCACTCCACGCAACACCGAAGGGTAACTCATAGACCACTACAGAATATGAATAAACTCAATGACAATCGAATGGTACATCTCTCAACAATAGCAATTCGGAGTTAACACTTCTAACTCGGTGCAGAACACACACCCATACGGGACCTACCAATAACTCTATATCAACTCTAGTCACCTACAACAAATAGATAACTCTTTGAAGGTCCACAATAACTGAATCAAGGCATTTACTAACATCTGACAAGCTTTGCTCGCATCCTCACATTCCACAACCACAAAATAATCTGTTTATGAGAGCTCTCAGTCTCGAAGTCCATGAAGCGCACAAATTACCATATCTGATCCCAACTCCACCGCTCGAACATATATCACACCCCTAATACTCAATCATTCCACGAGGGATACCCCAAAAATTCTTCTGTACCATCAAGCAAACTAGAATAGCAACAGTCGATCCAACAAGAGATCACCGCAACACCAATGAAGCACCCTTAACCCAAACACATTGCCCTTTCTGAAATGTATACCCTCATCAAGCCGCACCAATTAGTGATACCACTTATCTAGTCATCTAGAATTATCGATGCTGCCTAAGAATTTATGACCTTTCTTCCAGAGCTGAACCGAGACCCCACACTTGCAAATCTCAATCTCTACACAACATACTGCATACCCATGCCATCCTATGATAAATATGAGAACTTCATGCTCCCTTCCGAGCCACAAGAAACTACATACCCAACTAGCCAAGAACTTTTCCTTTGATCCCATTTACAAGCAAAATCACTATACATCACCTGCACCTCACGCTAGTAGAAAATATACATCTCTAACCGTGGTAGAAACTATACGGATCCCATTTGTACAACACCAATCCGTCATGACTGAATCTTTCTAACTCAACCTAGCTATGTAGGTCACCCAAACCCAAGAGCATCGCTAAGAAACACCCGTAAAAACTCATTGCCTCATAAATACCCAAAGAACTAATCATATCCCTTACCATGCCGATCCGACCTACTACAAAGCTGTCCTTTTTATCCAATTTCCTTCTGACTTACCTTCGAATTGATACTTCTCCTTGCCATAATACCACAATTCTCAACCTAGACTCACCACACGAGACCCAAGCATAAGACCGTACCGCCTAAGGCTCGTAAGCCGCTGAATACTCTCTCAGATATCCCCAAAAGTACCACATTCAAAATACTTACCCTGAAGAGACTTCCTGATCTAAAACATTACCTTCTCTTTCCTGATACTGATATGTAGAATCCATGATAATGTAGAAATGTCACAAGTCTCGACACCCTCCACGTAAATCTCAGTTCTAGCCAAATACGCATATTGACGATTTCTAATTGTTATGTATAAACCTTGAACCCATCAAGACCATTATCGAGAGTCATCCACTCTACGCAAATCTCAATTACACTAGTCAACCAGAAATAACGACCTGTACCCATTTGCACACCAACATACTAGGAAGTGATCCACACACTTGAAGCAACAAGAAAATTCATACACTACACACACGACACCTTTTACAATTACAACTCGATCATTCAATAAAACCCATCTACCCATGGAGTACATTACAACCTGTATCGAAGAATTTCCATTACTTGAGTCATTCTCAAACTGCACCTCTGCAGGTCATATCTGATTCACCAATATACCTCGAACCGAAACCAATGCAACACATAATCGTGCAATCAACTTACCATTAGCAGGATCCTCCACTTAGCTCAAAGGCATAGGTTAAAACAATCAATAACTCATAATGCCCATACGCTAACACGACCATCATATCACAGTGAGATTCAACTAAATCCTTCATAAGCTCATATATAACTCAAACCATTTAACATCTCAAATCATCTGCAATCTCGCATTCACCATTTCAATAGCCATGCCAACTTTCACAAGCGGTCTAAACTCAACTTACATCATATAACATTTACTGGTAAATGAGTACTTGCTATAAAACCACCTAAGGATCACACAACCTCAAGACACTCCGCGGGAGATAACCCCGCCCGCTTAGCCTCAAACTGATATCATCTCTATACCCTTCCAAAAATCATAGCTATCATGCAATCACTATACCTTCCTGCATTAAAACACAACCAATGCCTACCCTCGAGGCATCAAGATACGCGGTATAAGAACCTGAAGCTGATGGCAGAACTAACGCTGGAGTTGTGGTCAAAGAAATCTTGAGCTTCTGGAAGCTCTATTCACACTCGTCTGACCATATGGATACTCTCGTGCGGATATCAATCCGTAAGAGCTACTAGACGGTGCCATGGGATGATTCAGGCCATCATTCACTCGGTGCACGCCCGTCACTTGGCATGTGCGTCACCTAATTATAATAATATAGCATATAGTTCGGGGTTTCAAACCCTCAGAACCAAGTTTGGAAACGTTACTTACCTCAAAACCGGCTAAAATCCTAGCCCTCAATGCCTTTTCCTCTAGACTCGGCCTTCGATTGCTCCAAATCTCCCAAAAATCAGATTTATATGATTAATATATGCCAAGGAACGAAGCCCACTCGAAAATTATCAAAATTAACCAAAAATCCCGAAATTGGCCAAATTCGACCCCCGGGCCAACGTCTCAAAATTCGATAAAAATAAAATCACAAGAATCCTCATCCTCCCACGAGTCTATATATTCCCGACCAGTCGTTTTGAGAATTGGAAGAAAGATTTCAGTTTTGGAAGCTTAAGGTGTGGAATTTGGCCAAAATTTTGACTTTTGTGTAAATGGCCCCGGAATGAGTTTTGGGTAATGTCAACAACTTCGTATGGTTATTTTGGACTTAGGCGCGCGTCCAGAATAGGATTTGGAGGTCCGTAGAGTAAATCGAGGTAATTCGGAGAAAGTTGAAAAATTTGAAGTTTGGGAAATGGAGAAGTTTGACCATAGTTGGCTTTTGGGATATCGGGGTCGGAATGCTATTTCGAGAATTGGAGCAGCTCCGGAATGTCAATTGGGGCTTGCCTGCAAAATTTGGCGTCATTCTGGGTTGAATTGATAGGTTTCAGCACGAGTTTAGAATTTGAAGATTTGAAAGTCATAAGTTCGATTTATGGTTTGAATCGTCGTTTCGGCCTTGTTTAATGTGATTTGAAACCTCGAGCGTATGCGTGTTAGGTTATGTGACTGGTTTGTGTGTTTAGACGGGGTCCCGGAGGTCTAGGGTGTGTTTCGTATGGGCTTCGAGACATTTTTCCCTATTTTGAACTGATGTTATGCTTTCTGGTGTTTCCTTCTATGCGATCGCATAGGCATAGCCGCGACCGCGAAGGCTTAATTGGTGGCCAACAATTTCTCTTCACGGCGTTCGCGTATGACCTCTTGCTATCGCGATGGTCTAACTTTCCTCCTCTTCGTGTTCGCATACACTGGCCTGCTATCGCGTACTTACATTTCTGCCTTCTCCGCGTTCGCAGTTCCCCTTTCGCGTTCGCATAGCCCAGCCATACAAGCTGGTGATTTGCCTTTCCTCTTATGCGATCACATGCACCAGTTCGCAATCGCGTAATGAATTTTTGGGCAGTGGCCATTTTTCCTCTTCGCGATCGCATTACTTCTTCTGCGATCGCGATGCACTAAAATCTGGGCGGACAGAATATATTCCAAAATCGAGGGTTGTACCATTTTTATCACATTTTGACTTTTAGAACTCGGTTTTAGGCGATTCTTGGTGGGTTTTTCAAGCAATTCGATTGGGTAAGTTTTCTTCACCTAGAATCTAACAATATCCATTATTTTATGTTCATTTTTATCATTTAATTTGTGTTTTGGATTTAGGAAAAATGTTGGATTTTGAAGAAAATTTTCAAAACGAAATTTCATGATTTGAGGGACGAACTGGTATCAGAATTTGGTAATTTTTGTCTGGTTGAACTCATATTGGAATGAGTATTCGCATTTTGTAAAATTTGACGGGTTCCGAGGTGTGGTCCCGGGGGTCGACTTTTGGGTCGATTTTTAGATTTTTGTAAAGATCGAATCTTTATTACCCAGAATAGTTCCTTATAAGTTTTATGTGTGTTTTGAAGTTGTTCTAGTTGGATTTGAGCCGTTCGGAGGCCTTTTCACACGAGAAGCCCATTTTAGAGTACCGAGTTGTCGTCTTCGAGGTAAGTATCTTGCCTAACCTTGTGTGGGGGAATTACCCCCGCGGATTTAAGTCTTATATGCTTATTGTAGCTCGTGTACGCGAGGTGAAGAGTGCGTGCTCGAAATTATTTGTTGGAGGTTGGCCTTTTAGGGTTCTTAGGTTATTGTATTCCCTGTGTACGAACTTGTACTTGTTATGACTGTGTTTCTGATTGCTAGTTTCATCTCTACCTGCTTAAATTAGAGTTACTTGCTTTTAAATTCACCTTATTGCTCACTTGATCTTAATTGACTTAACCGAAGATTTTACCCTTCTACCGTCATGCTATATTTTTCATAAACTACCTATATAATTGGAATTAGTATTATCTCACCCTATAATTATTTAGCATTAATTGGAATTATGATTATCTTTTGCGGCTTACCCTTATTTGAATTGTTGAAAAATCTCTCGTAATTGCTCAACCTTAAAAGGAAATTGGATAACCTATATCTTAGCCGACTTGCCTCTATTTGAAATTTATTTGACTTGTATTGTCTTCTTATTGTTGACTTGAATATTGTGGATTCGTTGTTACGTCTTGTTTCTCCCTGGTTAAGTTGTTTTCCTTACGCTTAGTATTTATCTTTAGTGGTTATTCCTTGTGAGTGAGTTCTACCGTTCTTGTGATTTAAGTTCTTGTATTGTTTTGCTCGTCGTACATCGCATTTCTATCATTTGTTACTTTTGTACCTGTTGTGGCGATGTACGATGTATTCTGTCATGTTATAGTTGTTATCCTTGTTGGTTGCATTGCATATTTAAATTGGGGACTACAGACGTATTCTGGGAGATCCCCCCTGCACTGCATATTTACTTTGGGGACTACAGACGTATTCTGGGAGATCCCCCTTGCAATGCATATTTACTTTGGGTACTACAGACGTATTCTGGGAGATCCCCATGCACTGCATATTTACTTTGGGGAGTATGGACGTGTCACGACCCCAAATCCTAAGCCGGCCGTGATAGCGCCTATCATGGAACTAGGCTAGCCAACAATCACATATTATCAAAATATTTTCATAACTTCCAAAATTGTTTCCAACATTTCATAAGCATTTTAAATTTCCAAACATTAAGAAAACCCAACGAAACAAATAGTCTAAATACTACCCCCAAGACCTGGAGTCAACACGTCATGAGCATCTACGAGTAGTACAAAATATCTCTACTTTCATAATACATCAAGTCTCGGAACGAGAGACTAAATACAAAACAAAAAAAGGGAAAAGAGATGATGTCGACACCGAACAACTACCTCGAAGTCCAGACTCTGGCTCCACAAGAAGTAAGAAAATTAGTGCTCGGTACCAACACCTGTATCTGCACACAGGGGTGCAGGGAGTAATGTGAGTACGCCAACTCAGTAGTAATGAAAATAAATCAAGTCTGAGCAGTAGGAAACACATAGGATCAAATCATCAATTCATAATAAGAATAGTTTTTCTTTCCAACAGTGTATACATTAAATCAACACGCTTTAAAAAGCCAATTTCAGTAATAATCCATTGAAAAGTATGATTTCCAACAATTCCAGGAAAAAATAATGCCCAAGGAGTTTAGTGTAAAATTAAATAAATCATAAATAGTCATTCAGGCCAAAAACATGTATCATAAACCGCCCCTCGGGCAAATCATCACTCAGAATCAGTCGCTCAGCATGCCTCACAATCACTCAGTATCAGCCCCTCGGCCAACCTCACTGTCACTCATGCCTCCCAATCACTCGTCACTCGCACTCAGTAGGTACCTGCGCTTACTTGGGGTGTACAGACTCCGGAGGGGCTCCTACAGCCCAAACGCTAATATCAAGCCATCTCATGGCATAAATCACTCAGGCTCTCGGCCTCTCACATATCATAACAGTGTAACATGCTGCAACGTGCATCCCGATCCATAATATCCTTACAATATTGGCTCTCGGCCTCACTCAGTCAGAAACTCTCAGAAATGCCACTCGGGCCATCAATAAACATGGTACTTGACCCAAAACAGTATTTTATATCACAAAATAATGTAAACAAGTTTGAGTCTCGAAAACAGTTTAACATGAAATGACTGAGTGTAAATCATAATCATTACAATGAGGAATATCAGAAAATAGCCCCCAGGGGGTCTAAACAGGTCGGCACAATGCCCCAAACATGGCTTACAACCCAAATATATCAAAAGTGTAAAAATACGATTTATCATGTGATTTACAAGCAATTACGCAACTCAATAGTTGCCACGGGAAGAACCAAGTTCAATCCCCATCAGTGCACGCCACATACTCGTCATCCAGCGTGTGCGTCAGTCCAAAACAGTGAAAAAATGCTAAGTCCGGGGATTCATACCCTCAGGACAAGATTTACAGTCATTACTTACCTCAAACCGGCCCGAAAAGCTACTCCGCGATACTCTTGCCCCTCGAATCGGCTCCCAAATGCTCCGAGTCTAGAAAATCAGATTAATAATATCAAAATATGCTAGGGAGATGAAACCCATTCAAAAATTATCACAATTAGGCACAAATCCCAAAATTGGTCAAACCTCGCCCCCGGCCCACGTCTCGAAATTTGATAAAAGTCACAAAACCGGAATCCTTATCCTCCCATGATTTTATACATAGCAAGAACATCAAAATCGGACCACAATTGTCCCTTCAATTACTCAATCAAAGTCTCCAATTTTTCCAAGCCCTAACCCCCAATTTACACACTGAGTTTCCCTTAATTTCACCCTATTTCAGTCCAAAAATCACATAGAAATGAGTTTTAGGTTCAAATATCTTACCTCAATGAATTCCTCTTGATTTCCTCCTTCAAAACCCTCTCCCAAAGCTTAATCCCAGATGAAAATATAGAAGAAATGGCTCAAATTCGCGAAGTCTGGAATTTATACCCTTCTGCCCAGTGGAACCGCACCTGCGGCCCTTCCCGCGCACCTGCGGTCCCAGGTGCGCACCTGCGGAAGTCACTTAATTGCCCAACTTCCGCACCTGCGCTCAAATTACCGCACCTGCGATTCCGCAAGTGCGGCCCAACTTCCACATCTGCGGTCCTCCACCAAGACACCCAATTCCGCATCTGCGACAAATAGTCCACTTCTGCGGGATCACACCTGCGGTTCCCTAGCCGCAGATGCGGAAACATCAGAAGCCTTCACAGCAACACCTTTTTCACTTTGCAAAACTGATAACTAGGGATTTTACCTTGTTTTACGCTCTATCTTGCTTAAGTTTTGGATGCAATTGTACACAAAATAGTCCAAAAGGCTTACGTGTTGTGCTTGTTGCAGGGTTGAGCCAAAAAGGATACAAATAGTCAAAGATCTGCTCAAAAAGGAGTGAAACTTGCACAAGTACCAAGAACAACAAAAAGGGCAAGCTCAGTTGACCACCGCGGTCCACTTTATGCGGTCCGCTGTGGTGAGATTCAGAGGGCTCATTTCCAAGGCAAAACCATCGCGGACCGCGGTTGTGAGGTTCAGAGAGTTGTTTCCAAGGCAAATTCCAGTGCGGACGCGGTCCATTCTACGCGGACCGCGATGAGGAGATTCAGAGAACCTGATTTTGAAGGCCAAGACCAACGCGGACCGCGGTCAAGAAGATTCAGAGACCCAACACTTGAAGCCTAGAAGTCTACCGCGGACCGCGGTCCAATTTATGCGGACCGCGGTGGCCAATTTCAGAGACATAATTTGTGAGACCAAAAAGCCTCACCGCGGCCGCAGTCCATTCTTCGCGGTCCACGGTGACCCCGCAGGGGCATTTTTTTCTGAAACTTTTGGCTGAGTATAAATAGCTTCTTTTGTTATTTCTTTAGGTTAAGCTTTGTATCAGATATTGTTGGGATCTCGTGGGCGTTTTTCTACAACAAGTTTTTGTAATTTTTGCTATATTTCAACATTGAATCCTTCAGTTTTATTTTATAATTCAATTACATGGGTTTTGCTTCATCTATTTCCTTGATTTCTTCATTGATTATGGTAGCTAAACCTATTATCTAGGGTTGTGGCTCAACCCTAGTGTGGGTAATTAATGGGTTCTCTAAATTAGGGCTTAGATGTTTATGGGTGATGAATATTTGGGTTGATTTGTGATTTTATTGTTAAGATTAGTGGTTGCAAACACTAATTGGTGTTCAATTGACTTGGGTCCTTCTTGAGAAAGAGGACTTGAGTCTAGAAAATCAACCCAACAAGGAATTGGGATAAAATCATGAGAATTGATAGTTCCAATTAACGGGTTAAACCTCGAGAGAGTAAAACCCTACTTGAGCCTAAATTACTTGTGAAAATTTGATACCCAATTGACTTTGAGAAAGGCAATTAGGGCAATACCACTCAAACTACCGAGAGGTATAGAGTGGGTAACGTTGGGCATTGGTTATATCATAATTCCCCAAATACCATCTTTGCTTTAGAAATTAGAACCCGCTGATTACCCGCCTAGGTAAAAGCCATAACCCTAGTGCCTTTATCTAATTAGAAAACAACCCAAAAAGACAATAGTTAGCTTAATTGCAATTATAGTAGCCTAAATCACAGTTATAATATAAAACCCGAAATTATGAGAAGTGTAATCAAGAACACGAAACACTATTAGATTACGTAGAAACTCGAATCCAAATCATAACTCTCTGAGGAATCGATCCCGACCTTTCAGGTAAAAGCTGCACGGACCCTCATCTTCCTACTTTAATAGTAGTGTGGGTGAGAGCCGATCAAAAACTCCCCGATGGCCATCCGAAAATACCCCGAGCCCCTCGGGACCTCAACCAAAAATACAAAAAAGTCATAAATGATCACCCTAACTTATTCGAACCCCCGGAACACTCAAAATAACATCGAAACTCCAATTCCACTCATGATTTAAGCCTAAGATTCCTAAAACTTTCGAAAATCACCAACAATGCCGAAACCAACCAAATCACGTCGAAATGACATAAAAATTTGCACACACGTCCAAAATGAAACTACGAACCTGTTCACACTTCCGGAATTCCATTCTGACCCCGATAGCTAATTTTCCATTGCCTACCAGAAATCGCCAAAAACTCACTTTCGCCAATTCAAGCCTTATTCTACTCCGGACCTCAAAATCACATTCCGATCATACTCCTAAGTCCCAAATCACCTAATGAAGCTATCCGAGCTATAAAATCCACATTCCGAGATCGTTTACCTACTGGTTAACTCCCGGTTGACTTTTCCAACTATCAAGCCAATTTAAGAGACTAAGTGTCTCAATTCTCACCGCGACCACTCCGAACCCGAACCAACCGAACCCAACACATCATACTAAACTAAACAATGCATGACAAGGCAGAAACAGGAATAACGAGGCTAATTCCATGGAACGACCGGCCGGGTAGTTACATTCTCCCCCTTTTAAACAAACGTTTGTCCTCGAAAGGGTCTAGAAACATACATGGAGTCTCAAACAAGTGAGGATATCTGCTCCGCATATCCCGCTCGGTCTCCCAAGTGGCCTCCTCCACAAGCTTCCCTCTCCACTACACCTTCACTGAAGCTATATTCTTAGATCTCAACCTCCTGACCTGACGACCCAAAATAGCCACTGGCTCTACCTCATAAGACATATCACCCTCAAGCTGAACTGTGCTGAAGTATAAAACATGAGATGGATCACCAATATACTTCCGGAGCATCGAAACATGGAACACCGTATGGACACTTGATAAGCTGGGTGGCAAAGCAAGTCTATAAGCCACCTCTCCAATCCTCTGACGCACCTCAAAAGGCCCAATGAACCGGGTACTCAGCTTGCCCCTCTTACCGAACCTCATAAAACCCTTCATGGGTGACACCTTCAGCAGTACCTTCTGTACCTCCATGAAAGACACATCCCGGACCTTCCGGTTCGCATAACTCTTCCGCCTAGACTGCGCCGTGCGGAGCCGCTCCTGAATATACTTCACCTAATCCAACTCATCCTGAACCAAGTCTGTGCCCAATAGCCTAGCCTCGCCCGACTCAAACCAACCAACCGGAGATCTACACCTCCTACCATATAAAGCCTCATACAGAGCCATCTGGATACTCGACTGATAACTATTATTATATGCAAACTCCGCGAGTGGCAGAAACTGGTCCCATGAACCCCCAAAATCAATGACACAGACACGCAACATGTCCTCCAAGATCTGAATAGTACGCTCTGACTGCCTGTCGGTCTGAGGATGAAACGTTGTGCTCAACTCCACCTGAGTACCCAACTCTCTCTGCACGGCCCTCTAAAACTAAGATGTGAACTGAGTACTTCTGTCGAAAATGATAGAAACTGGAACCCCATGCAACCGGACAATCTCCCTGATATAAATCTCAGCTAACCCTCCGAAGAATATGTAGTACCAATAGGAATGAAGTGCGCAGACTTGGTCAGCCGATCCACAATAACCAATATAGCATCAAACCTCCTCGAAGTCCGTGGAAGCCCAACTACAAAGTCCATGGTGATCCGCTCCCACTTCCACTCCGGAATATCTAACCTCTGATGCAATCCACCCGGTCTCTGGTGCTCATAGTTAACCTGCTGACAGTTGAGACACCGAGCCACAAACTCAATAATATCCCTCTTCATCCGCCTCCACCTGTAATGTTGTCTCAGATCCTGATACATATTCGCGACACCCGGATGTATGGAGTACCACGAGCTATGAGCCTCTGCTAAAATCAACTCTCGAAGCCCATCCATATTGGGCACGCAAATCCGGCCCTACATCCTCATGACCCCATCATCACCAATGACCACATCCCTGGCATCACCCCATCAGACCTTGTCCTAAAGAATGAGCAAGTGTGGGTCAGCATACTGGCGTGCTCTAATCTGATCATAAAGAGAAGACCTGGAGGATACACAAGCCAATACTCGTGGGGGATCTGATAAATCCAATCTCACCAACTGACCCACTAAAGCCTGAACATCAAGTGTTAAAGGTCGCTCTGCTACTGGAAGGTAGGCTAGACTCCCCAAACTCTCTGCTCTGCGACTCAGGGCATCAGCCACTACATTGGCCTTCCCTAGATGATATCGAATAGTGAGGTCATAATCCTTGAGAATCTCCAACCATCTCCTATGACGCAAATTTAGATCCTTCTGCTTAAGCCGATACTTAAAACTATGGTGAACAGTGAAAATCTCACAATGCACTCCATACAAATAATAACGCCAAATCTTCAAGGCGTGGACAATGACTGCTAGCTCAAGATCATGCACTGGATAATTCTTCTCGTGCACCTTCAACTGTCGGGACACGTAGGCAATCACCCTACCGTCCTGCATCAATACCGCTCCAAGGCCAACTCTCGAGGCATCACATTAGACTGTATAAGAACCTGAACTCATAGGCAGAACCAACACCGGAGCTGTAGTCAAAGCTGACTTGAGCTTCTGAAAGCTCTCCTCACATTCCTCAGTCCACCTGAACGGAGCACCCTTCTGGGTCAATCTTGTCATAGGTGATGCAATAGATGAAAATCCCTCTAACAAAATGGCGACAGTACCCTGCCAAACTAAGGAAACTGCGGATCTCGGTAGCTGATGACGGTCTAGGCCAACTCTGCACCGCCTCCACCTTCTTCGGATCTACCTTGATCCCATCACAAGACACCACATGGCCCAAGAATGCCACTGAATCAAGCCAGAACTGACACTTGGAGAACTTTGCATAAAGCTTCTCCTCCCTCAACCTCTGCAACACGACCCTCAAATGCGGAGCATGCTCCTCCTGGCTACGATAATATACCAGGATGTCGTCAATAACCATGATGATAAAGGAATCAAGATAAGGCCAGTACACACTGTGCATCAAGTGCATAAAGGCTGCCGGGGCATTGGTTAGCCCAAATGGCATGACAAGGAACTCATAATGATCATATCTAGCCCTGAAGGCAGTCTTCGGGATGTCAGAATCCCGAATCTTTAGCTAATCGATGATACCCAGATCTCAAGTCAATCTTTAGAACACCCTGACTCCCTGAAGGTGGTCAAACAAATCATCAATACGAGGAAAAGTATACCGGTTCTTCACCTTAACCTTGTTCAACTGCCAAAAAATCAATACAAATATGCATAGAACCATCCTTCTTCTTCATAAAAACCACCGGTGCACCCCAAGGTGACACACTAGGCCGAATGAACTCCTTATCTAGAAGTTCTTGAAGCTGCTCTTTCAATTCCTTCAACTCCACTGGTGCCATACTATATGGAGGAATAGAGATAGGCTGAGTGCCTGGCACCACGTCAATACCAAAATCAATATCCCTGTCAGGTGGCATGCTTGGCAGGTCTGCAGGAAACATGTCCGTAAAATCACGGACCAAGGGAACATAATCAATAGCAAGAGTCTCACCACTGACATACCTCACAAAATCCAAATACGATAAATATCCCTTTTCAACCATACACTGAGCCTTCAGGTAAGAAATCTCCCTGCTAGGCACATACTCAGTAGAACCTCTCCACTCAACTCTTAGAACTCTAGGTACAACCAAGGTCACGGTCTTAGCGTGACAATCAAGAATAGTATGTCACGGAGATAACCAATCCATGCCCAATATCACATCAAAATCAACCATGCTGAGTAACAATAGGTCCACTCGGGTCTCTAGACCCCCAATAGATGTCACACACGACCGATACACACGATCCACAACAATAGTATCACCCACGGGAGTCGACACATGAACATACGTAACTAAAGACTCATGGGGCATATCCATAAAATGGGCAAAATATGATGAAACATAAGAATATATAGAACCGGGGTCAAATAAGGCCAAAGCATCTCGGTGACAGACTAAGATAATACCTGTGATCACTACATCGGAGGCCATAGAATCTGACCTGGATGGAAGTGCATAGATACGAGCCTGACCTCCACCTGCTCGACCTCCCCCTCTAGGACGACCTCTAGCTGCCTGACCCCCACCCCTAGCTGCCTGGGCGGGTGGTGAAGTAACTGGAGCTGAAGTCGAGGGATGACCCCTCTACTGAGAAGAACCACCAGGACGACGAGGACACTGCCTCTACACATGCCCAAACTCTCCACACTCGAAGCAACTCCCTGGAGCTGGAGATGGGGACTGAAGGGAACCCCTAGCACCAGGATAACCACTAGATGAACCATGCATAGAATAACCCTGGACTGATGATGCTCTGGAGGAACTCTGAGCTGGAAAGGCACTAAATGAAGAATGACCCGGATGAGAGCTGCGGGGACCCTGCCCTGATGATGGGCCACTATAAGATGGGCGAACTGGCTGAGGAGGCCTAAATGGGCGGCCTCTACTGTGTTTAAACTGCCCTCTGGAAGGAATACCACTAAAACTACCAGATCCACGAGGCCTCTTGGCCTTCTTCTCCTCTCGCTCCTGGCGGCGAACTGACTCAATATCTCGAGCAATATCAACAACCTGCTTGAAGGTAGCACCTGATACTCTCTCCCTAGTCATCAAAATATGAAGCTGATAAGGGAGGCCATCCACGAACCTCCTAGTCCTCTCCTTATCAGTAGGGACACACTTGGTGGCATGACGAGCCAACTCTGAAAGGCGCATCTCATACTGTGTCACTGATAGCTCCCCATGACGCAGCTGCTCAAACTACCTGCGGTGCTCCTCCCTGTTGATACCAATTTTTTCCTATATATTTTAAATAGGCATAAATACCTTCAAAATGGCATATATATGCATATATAAGCATACAGAAGGTTTTTATAATTTCCCTATAATTTTTAAGGGTTTAAATTGATTTATTTTCTCACCTTTTATTCATAAAATCTACAATAATTATTTCCAAAAATTATTGTTATGATGATTTATTCATTTAATTATACTTATACCAAAATGTAATTAATATAATTTTTATGCATTTTTATAATTACATTTGGTATTTTGCAAGCAAAATTGCAATGTTAGCCCATTTTAATGTATAATTATATCTTATACGTGTAAAATTGGCTCCTATATTTTTAAAATGATAATTATACATTTTTAATCATTTTTGTGTAGAAAAATTATTTTCAGAAAACCATTTATTATTTTATTAAAATTAAAATAAGGAAATTGGCTATTTAAATCATAGCCAAATTTGGCTTTCAATAATAGCCTAAATTGAACCCACTCCTAGACCAATATCCAACCCAATTAACCTGACCCAGACCCTATAAACTCCTACCCAAACCCGGAACCCATCTACCCGGTCTAATCCTGACCGTTGATCTCCCAGATCAACGGTCCAAATGAGCCCTTTCCTTTTTTAATCCTAAAGACCACTAACCCTATATCATTTCCAAACCCCCGCCGCCTTCAGATGCTCTCGTCTCTTCTCTTCTATCAACCTAACCCTAATCTCGCCTCAACCGCCGCCTTCCTCTCCGGCCATCTCCGGCGACCACCTTTGAACCCCAAGCCTCCAATGGTTCCCCCTTTCGCCTTGCTCATCATCTATGAGGCCTTCAAGGGCCCTGGGCCATGCCGACTTGTGTTTAGGGTTGCTGTTTTGGTTGTTCATGGCTTCTCCTTTGTTACGATCTTTGAAGTTTATAGCAGGTTCTTACGTTTCTATTTGGGTTTCCTTTGAAACCCTAACTTTTGTTTGAATCTCTTAGATCTGTGCTATTTTTAACGATTCAAGTATGTTTCTTTCTATGTTCTACACTGTTCTCAAACCTCTCTTTAAAAATCATCAACTTAAGTCATTTTTACTTTCTTTAAAGTTAGGGTTTCTCACAGTTTCTTCTACACTTGTTTAAACTGATTTTTTCTTTATGTTTAAACCTCTTTCCTTGCTTATCTTGACTGATTCTACGTTCTTACTAATTTTTAACTCGCATATATTAAAAAGCCCTAATTTTTAAGATCTTCTTTATCTTGGTTCTTTGTGTTAGCCTAACTACTTGATTCTTGCTAAGCTTCTGTGATTACCGTGCTTCGAATGGGTTTTACTGAGTCCTTAGCCTACTTATATCACCTCTGTGTGATTGTGTTCATCTTGATTGTTCATCTCTTGCCTCTTTCTGTCGATATTGCTGACCTTGCCTGTTTGCTACGTCTGTTTGTTCTTCTCTATTTATATGTTGAAGTATAGAATCATAACTCTCTCTTGATTGATTCTGATTTCCTTATTTGATGGTTTGATTGAAAGTTTTTCTTTTAAAACCCTAAAAATCTACCTCGTCTGTTTGAATCGACTGATCCCCTACCTTATTTGTTGTGGTACTTTATTCTCACTGAATCATTTCCTTAATTGAATTTTTCTGAATTTAGTCCTAATTGACTACCCTATGCTTACTGAACTTTGATTCTTTCCTTATTAGTCATGTACTGATTTTTCTTGCCTTATATGCTACTGAATCTTACCGTTTGAATTAATTCCCTTAACTTAAGGGAGTACTTGCCTTGATTTTCTGATGGATTGATTCTGAGTTCCTCAATTATTATGCTACTATGATTCTTACCTTATTTACTACTTGCTTTCAAGCTATAAATACTATAATCTTTCATTAGCACAACACGAACACTGGGGTTCAAAACTATCTCTCATACTAAAAAATCTCTGCTCTTTCTCTTGTGCTATTTGCTACTGTCTAAGTTAGCCGGCTGCAAGCCAAGGATAACCATTAGTCTATCTTGTTATTTTCATTCTGCTTACTCTCCTCTTTACTGGTATGTCCTAGTTTCAATTCAAAGTTCCAAAAACAACATGATTCTCTTATTGTTTCAGTTCTTCTTGTTTCTGGTTTGCTTCTATTTGTGGTTCTTTTGTGAAACTTGTAGTTGAGAATACATCACTAGCATGTTATTATGTCTTCACTTTCCTTTGGATTAGTTGTTTAACCAAAAAATAAGATATTTTGACTAAAGCTTAATTTAGGATAAACTCGGGTTACTGATAATCGAATTAGCAAAATAAAGAATAAAGTAGCAATAATTTTGAGAGTAATATACAAAGAATAAAATAGCTTCGTATCCCAGAAATCAGATGGTCCTGTTTGTTACATTTTTATCCCTGTTATAGGGGTGATCTCCTAGTACAACATTTGTATTTCTGTCATGATAGCCTATTTAATGCTTAATTATTACATTTATGAGGCATTATAATGATGAATAGTAACTGTTATTTTAGGAGTTACATAACGTACACGATATTAATTGCTGATCTTCGAATTGGCCCATTATTGTGTCCAAATTCGTTGTGACCATGTCTCTTCTTCTTTGATGATCTTTCCGCAACTAATTCCTTGTATTGAACGTACCTTTTTATCCCGTGTCCACGTGTGATATTTTATTTGGTCCACCTGGCTAGCTGAGTCATCCAAAATTTGTACACGTATGAGGCTACATTTTTTGCCAATACAGATAGTCCCCCCACTTGCCATGTATTGAACGTATAATACTTGGTAAATGGATACTCATTTATGGTGGGAATATTTTGCCGCCGCTTTACCTCAAAACCTTGTATTCATTTATGGGCGCATGCGTCGTACATCACTTCCATTTAATGCTTCTTCCACGTGTTCGTTTCTGATTGGTTCTAAAATGACCCGGCGCCTTTTAGGGCTTTTTGCGGCTGCATCAGTCCCGAAGTGACACCTTTAATTATGACTTTCCATCATTACCTTTCTAATTTTCGACGGTCGCCATTAGGTATAAATAGTCGTCTTCTTTTCGTCCTTAGCACGAAAAACTTCCATAACTTAATCTTTTATTTGTGAAAGAATTTCTTCCTTGATTTTATAAATATGTCTTCCTCAGGTCAACCTGAAAATGTTATTGATGTTGAAGCTTTGGCTTCTTCTTCTGCTCCGTCTAGGAGTTGGAGAGGTGTCTGATTAAGGAGCCTGGGACGTACCTCTACTAGAGGTTCTTCTTCTCCTTTATCTTCTAGGTCATTGTTTTATCCGAGAGGCTCATTCTATTTCTAGGAACAAGGATGATTTTCATGAACCCAGAGTTGATGAAATCATCCCTTCAGAGATAGTCTTTCCAGAAGTTAATTCTCCTATTGCCGAACATGCTCATTCTTTAGATAGTATTGAGAAATAGGCTACCATCATTACTGTAGGTCACGTTCCCGTTGTTCGTAGGGAGTGTTCTTGGGAGTCTAATGTTCCCATTCTTGTGCCAAGCAGTACTCAAAGGATTACGTCTTTCAAGACGGGTTTTTCTTACGTCTATACTTACCCTTTCACATTAGGATTTCAGCCTCCTGTTGATCCTGTGATCATAGAATTTTGTCGCTTTATTAATATTTGCTTAGGACAAGTTGGTCCTTTAATATGGCGTGTTGTTGCCTGTATGAGAGTTCTAGCTTTGAGGTTTCTGTCCCTTTTACATTTCATCATCTGATGCATTTATATTCTCCTGATTTATTCCGTCAAGGGGTTTTAACTCTGGTTGCCCGGAGTAAGAGGGTTTTAGTAACCCCCAGCGATGACAAAGACATAGGTTGGTACCTTAGGTACGTGGCTGTTCCCACTGTTGTTTTAGTGGGTGAAAGTAATCTTCC